>JAUZNK010086006.1:0-12845 GCA_035046665.1 Euphysa ruthae | reverse complement strand
TTAAGGAATAATAGTCGTTAATGTGATATTGTGAAAAAAAATCGAAAAAATTCGATATATCAAAAGTTTAATAGGGGGGAGGGGCAGAAAAGGAAATAGCGCCACAGAAGGGTATTATGGACCCAAAATACACAGATAAGGACATTTGAAATTAAGTCATCCAGAGCCATTAAGTAAAACAAAATAGCGCCTTTTTGGTGCCATTATTTTATTATGAGGAATTCAGTTCCAAAAATTGGTCGATTTCTGGCATACTAAAATTAGGATATCTCCAGATCCGCTTAACCTCTGACAAAAAGTAAGGTCATTTTGGAAATGAGAGACCATTTGAGACTAAAATAACCTCCCTATATTATTCAGTGATTTTTTTTAGTTACAATTTTAAAAATAAAATATTATGAAGCAGTTATATGTAGCTTGTGTTTACCCCGTGTCCACTACAAATTTAACTGACTGGATGAAAACACATTGTTTTTAGTATTAAAATAATTAAACAGATAAAAAATAGTATCATGAAAATAATATAAATAATAATCTGGCCGCTGTGAAGAGCAGAAAAATTTAGTTAGTCTACCTCAGCTTTTTTCGTTCATTAACCATAATAGCTTCAGATTGCTTCCCGAACAAAGCTTGACTCAAACTAAATGAAGCTATTCCAAATTCATCCGTTATATTTCAAAATGATTTCAAATATTTATATTTTCTGTCCCATATTATTGGCTAAAAATATTTATAAATTTATCATTGGTTAAGATATCATTTACCGCGAAAACCTATAAAATTCCGAGAATCTTTTTTCAGTTTTGAATGTGTGTTTTATGCAAATAATACGCATGCACATTGTGATGCAATCTTGTGATTAATTCTTTAAGCTTGGTCTCCACTGGGATTGGTATTTTTTACAGAATTATAGTTCCTTGATCTTATGTTTAAAAACGTTTTAGTTTCTGATTGATTTTATTTTATTAGAAGACCTGTTCCATATAAAAGGACCTTTTGATAACAAACAATTTTCCTAGTAATTCTTTTCAAGAGTGTATCTAGCCTTAAATGGCTGTTGTGCAGAGAGATTCTTCTATTTACAGAAATTTTTAAAATTTCAGACATGTAATTTAGGTTAGGTCTAATGCAGAATTTAAATACATGTGCAGCAATTCATGGTTCCATACGCTCAGTACCGATATGGGCACGACTATATAAACAAATTCTTATTCATTTGCTTTATGCTCTTTTCAAACGGATTTTAAGTGATTCGTGGATGCTTAAATACCAGGCAGAACATGCATGATGGAAGTGAGGTTGAACCAGAGCATTACAAAGCGTCAATGGAATATAGAATATGTTCGAAATCCTTAGAACATACTTGAAAAGTCCCAAAACTGAAATTGACTGGAAGAATATTGCAGCAAAATTTGAGGAAATTTGGAAATTCCCCTACGTGATTGGGGCAATTGATGGAAAACATATTCGAACAGAAATTCGCAGATGTAGTGTTAAACTTTTAGATGTGATCATGAAAATTATTGATAGCTTCTTCAACAAAACTCTAACATTGAAATGACTGCACAATGAAGTAAAAGAAAAAGTTAGTAGAATCAGTTATTGGGAAGATACCAGCATTTAAAGATTTAAAACCATTGATTGTAATTAACAAAGAGACAAAGGATATCTCTAGGCTAAATTTAAAAGTATATAAATAAAGTCTTAGCATATTATATACTGTTATTTTGCAGATTGACTTGTCATCAATGATGGTCATTAGTCACGAATATTTAACGTCTGCTTTCTTCAAACTATACTTTGTCATAAATTGTTACGTAAAATATTTTTCTGTTATTTTTTTGTGAAATATGAAAACTGAATCACAAATATATTTAGCAGCCTCGGTTAAGAAGTTTGACGCACCCTGTCAAATAATGATTTGATCTCAATCACACTAAGTGGTTTAAAATATTTTAATGCGATTCAAGATTTTATTTTTTTATACATTTTGGCGTGAAATAATAACAATAACTTAATCATAAACAAACATATTAACAAGACTTAAGAACAGATGCTGCAGTATAACTTTTAACTTTTTCAAGTCTGGCTCCTTATTTGAGCGATGTGTAATAATTCCATTTCGAAATTGTAATGGTCTAAAATAATCATCTGTATATTGGACAGCGACTTTCTGCAGACTTTGCCTCCGCAACATTAAACACCATGTAGGAAAAAACAGTTCGTTTAATAGCATTATCTGGAGGAATGTTCAGTCCTCCTCGATCAATAAAGTCAATATACTGGCCATTTTTCTGATGATAAAACGTGGTTTGGTACAAAATCTGACTTTAGCTGCATTCCTAGTCATTATGGCTGATATAGCCAGAAATATACACAAGAACCGTCATGGGGTCTGTGGTGATAGATTTTTCTAAATCAGGCAAGAAATCGAAAATCTCAGCTGTGCTTTTATTCATCAAAAATCCGCCACTTTGACAAGAATGACCACATTCAACGTTAAAATCAGTGAAAGTTTTACAAAGAGATAATATCAGTGACGCTTTCGTTATATTACACTTTTAAATAATTCGCTGAACTGTAATAAAATATGTTCCACCAGGACCATTGAAGCAATTTTCCAAAAACTTTTTCTAACAATCAGTTGAAACATACTGATAAGAACTACCCAATAACGATCTGCATAACTTGACAAGTCCATAGCATGTGTGATGAATTGAATATGCAGTATTATGAGTTAACTGCTTCACCCTTTTACCCTGTTGACCTGACATTTGCAGTGCCATATCATCAAAACGTAAAATTTTATCAAGTCTCTCGTCACCATAATTGCTAATAACAGCCCGAAACTTGTCGTTTAATAAAACATCTGTACCAGGTCCATTGACAAATCTCCACCACGTTAAAACAAAATTTACGAAATCACCGGCGTCATGCCTACCTTTACAGCTTCTCATATCCAGATGGTTAAGTAAAGCATGGTAGGTTCTGTCACTAAACACTCTAAGACACGTAGATAAACTTTTAATTGGTTTGGAAGCACGGCAACTTCATTTAAACTTGACATTTTCACCAAAAGTCCTGATTCAATTTTATAAAGTTTTCGGAGGTGAGACCGCTTTGCAAGTTTCTTAATGTCATTATCGAAAAAAAACAAGTTTACCAATTGGCTCAGTTAATCAGTTATTCCGGATGCTTTCTTAACAAATGGACAAAGTCAAATAAAAGAAAAACACTTGTTTTTGTTACCCATGGTTTTCCAGGAACAATATCGTATAATTTAAACAAAGCCTGGTTTGCTCTGTTCCCATCTGATACAATTCCCTTAACATCGCCAGAAGATTTATTGATAGCCTCAAAATTTTTTTATAGGTATCATTTTCGCTATAAACTTGAGCCCACTTTACAAACAACACACCATAAACCCCAACATGGTTTTTGCAAGGGATATTGTATTATCTTCTGCTTTCCTAAATAAAGTTCCAGCATGGTACAATAACATCTTTTTGACGTAAATTCCATTATGTAATAAATTACAGAGCTTTTGATATTCCTCAATTGAATGAAATATATTTTTTCAAAAACACAAAGCCTTAAAAACCTTTGACGTGAAATGTGTAAATCTTTTGATTAATGGCAGGTGGTAATCTAGTCGTTTGCGGTTGTAAAGATTTCTTGTTGTGGCGAAATACTCAAAAGCTCTCACTACAGTCTCGTGGCCGTACAATTGCGCACCCATTTTGGTTACACTCACAGATTTCAAGAGTTCATGGATAATGTCCTTCTTTCGATTGGAATCTAAGGTAAATAATTATCGAATGATCCCTTCAAATGCAAACCACAAAGTTATTTTTGTAACAAGGATCTTGGTCAATGTGACAACACTTCTTCACCACATTTAAAAAAAAAATTTAAATTTAATGTTTCGTCTCCATGTTTTTCACTAAACTATACACTATTTAAAATAAGCCCCCAGTCAAAGTCATGATTTGCGCAGTTTCCAGGCCCTTAGGAGAGAAATCCATGATTTTTTTACGTTGGCCTTGCTTACTGTTTGCGATGCAGGTTACTGTTTCACCATGTTCGATGATGATGTTCGGCAGTAATAATGACAGTGGAATTTTAATGAATTCTATCATGGGAGATAGCTTAGAAGATAGAACATTACGTCTGCCAGAAACAGAATATTTACCTGGTTGCAACTTCACACATCTTCCTTATTATTTACTTGGCGAGGAAATATTTCACATAAAACTATAGCTGTTAAGACCATACCCAGGTAAAGACATGAATGATGAAAGACGAATTTATAGTTATAGACAATCAAGGGCATCCCTTGTTATTGAAAACACATTTGGAATTTTTACTGCTTGTTGACCCATATTTTCAACAGTGGTATATCCTTGCATTTATGTGTCTGCATAACTACTTACGACTATAATCTTAACTCAGAAGAAGGAAGTGTTTCGTGGCAAATAGATTATATTAAAAGAACGTATAAGATTTAAAAATTTAAACACTAAGTTTTGTAGTACCATTATTATGTTTTAAACCAAATATATACCTACTACATGCTAAAAGATATGACTTTTAAATAATTTATAACTACTTCTTACGGGAAGAAGACATGCTTATTAATAAAAATCGCTACAAGAGCAAAAGATTAAAAATGCACATTCTACAAAGATGCTCAGCAAACCATATCGTACCAAAATCATTCCGTATGAAATCTCCTATTACCACAAGAAGGCGGAAAGGCTAACAACAGAATACCAAAGAAAACTTATAATCCACGCAAAAAACGAAGCCAAAAACAAATTTTATAAAAGTAAGAATTTAATAAAAAAGCTTGCTGACTTACTAAAAACTTAATTTCTCAAGCAACTCCCAATGATTTGGATGTTGTCAAAGAAATAAAATTACGAGTTAAAAAAAAATCGTTAAAGAAAAAAATTAAAATTTTATCCAAACCTTAAACGACCACTAACATTTCGAAAGTATTAAAACCTGCAATTCTTAATTTGACTAATGAACAATTAGACCAAACCACAATTGAGTTCTTAAATTTATGACCAAAATTTGTTCCTTCATATAAAAGAATAGCATTCATGGATACAAAAACCTCTATAGAACCATGTGCACACGCAATCAAGATGTAAACACTGAATCTTTGAGACAGAAAACTAGAAAAATTCTTAGCAACACTGTCAAGTATAAAACTAATAAATTATTATATGAAGAAGATGCTTTGACTAAAATTGAACAATAAATGGAAACTCAAAAATTATAAATCAAGATTTTACGCAATCACGAAATTCCAACGTGTATTATGCAAAGTTAGAAAAGAGATAAAGTTAGATAATATAGCTATTTTAAAATGTACCAATCAGATTGTATCCCACCAAGATTTTTTGGTGTCCTAAAATCTCACAAGCCAGCAAAAAAATATTATATGCGTCCCGTAGTTTCAACGATATATACTCCACCATATGGCAATTCAAAATATTTAGTTGGAGTAATCCAACCTACCCTTAACGAAAATAAAAGATGGTGTTATTAAATCATCATCTTTCGTTAAAGAAGCAAAAAGTTGAAGAATTGATATATGATAATGACGAAATCCAAGTGCCATTTGACGTTTTTTCGCTCCATCCTTCTGTTCCATTAAACGAATCAATTCCTGTAATTATAGATACTTTAAATAATGATATAGAAGACCTTGAGAAGAGAAAAAAACTTACTCTAACAGAACTTCTTTGTACAGCTTGCCTTAAAAAGGCTTGTTCCATGGGACATAAGGTGCTTGAATAAACTTGGTGCTACCTCCAGGAACAATAACCTGGTCAATTGCCGATTTTAAGGATGTTGCTACGTTACTATCCATGTGGCATTTATATGAGTCCCACACCAAACAATTTTCTGCCAAATGCAAAACTTCCAAAAATATTTTTCGTGTACCCAATTGTCAAATCGGTGTTCATCCAACCGTTTTTTGAAGAAACTACAACACAACGTGTTTAAATTTATCATGAAGATACTTGGATACACGTTGCGAGCCTTTAAACGCAATAAACGGTTTTAACTTGAATCCATCTGCTTTAGTTAATAAGCTTACGGATACTCGTGATCTCTCGTGGGTTGTTGATTTCATAGTAACTATCCGAGAACCTGTTTTATCTACAGTTGTGACACTATCCATCCAAACAGGTGTTCATCCATTACGACGCATAAACTCATGCAACCATCCCTTGATAACTACGCTTTCTTCTCTATTTTCATTGTCATTTTCGTTCGCCTTTTCTTGGTTTACAAAAAGAGCTTTTTTCAAGATGAGTTTTTGAGATAGTTGACGCCTTTTTCAATAATACGCTCTTCCATTTGCATATCAAGAGATTTACGTCCACTTTATTCTTGCTTTTTTCTTTTCGCACCATGATATTTTGACATTTTGGGAACGTTGTGTCAAGATTGGAAAAAAATTTTTCGTTAAAATTATCATCGAAAGAAAGTGTGGTTAAATCAGTGCATTTTTCTGTATAGAAATCAAAGTTTTGAGTTAATTTTATTTAGAAAATCATGACCCATTCCCTCTCCACTTATGGTTTGACCTAACATACACTTCAGATGTTTGGCTGAAGCATGTTGATGAATTGGTGCGCTTCTATAAATTAAATTCAATGGATTTATTTTTTTATCTTTCATTTTTATTGAAAAAATTAATACATGAAGTGATCCACTGTCTATTACTTATTTGATATTGTTAAAATACAACAAAAATAAGAAAAGACCAAAGATTGATTCCTATTTCCTCATTGGAAGGTTTTTATCGAATATCATGAATTCAGTTTTTCCTTTTTTAGTGTTTATGAGCATTTGGTTTTCTTTTAACCATTGGCAGAAGGTACAAAAGTTTTTATTTAACAAAGTTTTAATGACACCTATATCATTATAAAATAACACTGTGTCATCTCCGTATTTTAAGATGTTGCAATTTTTTAAAGAAGACTGCGAGTCAATAAAGATTAGCAGAAACAGCAGAGGACCAAGAATTAATCCTCGTGGAACACCACAAGAGCCGGGTTCGTGTTGGGATGTTACATCACAAATCGAAACAGTTTGCGATCGATCAAAAAAGAAATCGGTAAGCCATTTTAAAGCTACACGTGTTAAGCCAAAAATCCGTAGGTTCTTGACTATAGTTTCGTGGCTAATGGTGTCAAATGCTTTGTTCAGATCTACAAATATCGCACCGGTGTTTTGACCTTTATCAACTCCTTTTTGCACTGTTTCTACATGCAAAGTTGCAGCGAGCTCTCTGATATTTTTATAACAAATTGTTTTGTACGTGATAAGTCATCAGTTGAGTATAATGCATTTTTTGAGTATTTTAGACAAGATCGGCAAGATACTAATCGATCTGTAGTTATCAATATTTTCTGTGGAACCTTATTAGAATATTGGGATGACTTTGACTTAGGCTCTTTGGAGAATGATAAATATCATTCCAGGGTGATATCCCTTTTCAAAACCTTCATGGAGGTTTGACAGACAAGTATCGGTTAAAAAATCTTTTCGAAATCCTGAATGAAATTTATGTATGGTTCAAGGGTTTCCTAGTTTGACCATCGATAACTTTTCCAAAGATTTCGGATTTATCAACAAATATACTGGTCTGTAGCTTTTTTTTGTTTCGGTTTCGATCCCTTTTTTAAATAACGGATTGATTTGGATAATTTTGCAGTCGTCTGGGAACATATTAGTCCTGATTGAAAGATTTATAGTTTGAGTTAGTTGTTTCACAATAGAGGCACACCCTTCTTTGATAAAAATGGATGATATTTCATCAAACTCTGATGATTTGTTTAATTTTAAATTTTCAGTTTTGTTTCTGAGAACGTAGTCTCTCAGATGACCTTGAGAAGTCAAATTATTAAATTTATCTTTCTTATACTGACTGTTTAAACCTTTCCATTAATAGCAGATTAAAATGCTCCCCAGCATTTTGACAATTGTGATGCAAGGAATTACTATAACGAGTGGCGATCTTCTATAATTGGCCTTTACATCAGCCTCTTTATCAATCAAAAACTTTGTTACACGGGAAATCTCCATCGCCAAATGACCCACAGACACACCTTCAGAAGTGTCGTAAACCGTTGCTGCAAATACTTCGAATGCATTTCCAATTTTGTGGGAACATCTGAAAATTTTTTCAGTTGCGGGCTTCAAAAGCTTTGGTGATAGTGAAAACCATGCATTGCCTCACTAAACGGTAATCTTTTGATAATGTTAAAGTTAATGAAATGATAAGAAAAGTGTATAATTATTGTATAATCAATCAATCAATCAATCAACATCCCCGTTTATTGTATACACACATCACGACAGCCAACCATTGAAAGAAAAAAAATTGCGTATGCCTGGCTCGTTGCACCAAAATTGTAAAAATTGTGTTTGAAATTTTAGGCATTTGAAGAAGCTTTTTAATTTTGAATTATCTTAACAATAATTTTGTAGCTTTGGTTAGGATTTAGGAACATTTTAAGTAGTATTTCAACATTTTAAGTAGTATTTCGAAAAATAAAAATGAGTCCATGTTAGATAAAGGGTTGATATTGTTACTTACAAATTTATTTAAGAAAAAAAAATAAAAAATACCCGAATATATAAACATTTAGTGTTTTCAATTTTCTCTAAAATAGCGTCATATAAAACCAAAAACGTCATTCCAAACGCCAGGAGTTCGAAAGATATGATTGTAATGTATTGAAAATCATAGGTAGAAAGTCGGTATATTTGAAGTTATAGCGATGAAAATCAAACCGCGCTAAAAAATTCCCACTACATGTAAAGATGTTTGAATTAGGTTTGTCAAATTTATATAAATTGTTTGTAGAGAGAGAATACAATAAAACATTTTTTAAGCCGTTTCCACATGCAACGAACAATGAAAAGCCTCGAGAATACTATCGTAGCATTATACTTAGTCTACCTTCAAGCCATATTTAAAGAATTTCCTCATCGAGTTATGTGGACTCCCCTCGTCCTCTGGAGATTTTTTGAAGATCTTGAAACATTTTCCCACTAAGGAAATAAAGAAAATGTAAAAGATGTTTTCAAATCTTTATCTGAAGAGAATATAATTTTAAAATTTATGGCAAGAATTTGAGTCTAACAGGAAAGATAACTATGAATACTAGTACCTTATGGTGTATGTTAATATGGTGTCGACGTTATTGAAGTTTATCTACGCTTCTTATGCTCGTAATTGGGATATACATTTATATGCAATAAATGAAATGATACCAGTTATAAAATCAAATATCGAGGAATGTTGCCCGTCAATTTGGCTGATATACAGTATTTACAAGAAACTTATCCAGGTGTATGGAATTACTTCAGTGTTCAGAAAAATTTAAATCTGTTTACTGCTATTTGAGTAGATAAATCATGCAATAGAACAGAAAAACAACTTATTAAAGATTCTACAAAAGAAGAAAACGCCAGTACACGATTTTCACCATTGGTCTAATACTGTAAGATGAACTTTAAGAATATTAATTTTCGCGAGAATAATTTTCGCGAATTAAGACTTTGAAATTTGCGGGATTAGTTTTTGCAATTTTTGGTCATAAATTAAATTTCGCGAATTATGTCTATTTTGATTAGGAGGAGAGTATAAAATGACTAAAAGGTAAAATCTGCAGATGAAATTGCATAAACTAATGTAAAAGGATTTACAAATCGATATAAAGTGTGATAAAATCTGACCTAACAAACTTAAAAACCGTCCTCTAAAATATGAAAAATTTTTGCTGTCTCTTTGATAGAATCAATAAAATCAAAATTTAATAGACAGTCCCAATCTTCATGATCTTTATCTTCTTCTTCTTCCTCTGGTTTTTTCTGCGTCAATGTTTTTAAAAAACTACCTTTTTTTTCGGAATGTGTCATTATAGCTTTCCTGACAACTCCAGATATATGCTGTTTGTTGTTATCTTTTATTTTTTTGAGGGGCGCGTTCAATCAGTTTATAAATATATTAGAAAAATTAGTCAAATTAGATATACAATAAGATAATAAGAAAATAAATTTCTAACAAAAACGTTTCATTACAAAAATATTTATAACAACGATAGGTAAATTTTTGTAGTTTCTTTCGATAGTTTCTTAAATCTAGTTTTAAACATGGTAAACACAAGACGGTGATCACTTAGACCAGTTTCGATCGAGTAGCTATACTGGAAAGAATATTTTTTGTTTGTGAGAAGTAAATCTATGTATGAGGGATTTGTGAAGGATTTAAAACAAGCTATTTCCCTGATAAGATTGTGACAGTTAAATAAATTCAATAAAAAAAAATTGTTGGAATGACAGAGATAAAAATCTAAAATATCTCCTAAATTTGTAAAAAAGTAATCGGAGTTTTGTTGTGGCAGAGTGTAGATGGCAACTACTCACCATTTCTGCTTGCGCAGGTTTAAATCAAGAGGTTTAATTTGCATATCTTCCGGAAGTTTAAATTTATTCAACATTGGTATATGTTTTTTTATATTTACAGTATCCCTCCTGAGGTATTAGTTGAATCAAAACGAAATGGTGTGCTGTAAACATCTATTGTGATGGAACTTCTCGAAAATGAGCTATCTAGTTTTGTTTCTCCTATAACAAGGATGTCTATATCATAACATATGAATGCTTTTAGATAATCAACCTTGTTTCGTATAGAACTTATATTGAGAAAAGTGGCTATAACATTACATTACTTTTAAGCCGTAGTTTATTTGTGAGATTTCACCATCACTTACTTTACTAGGAATATTCTTATCAGTAACATCATTTATATCATAAGAACTATTTACACACATATTTACAGGAAAATAATTTTTACTTACAGAATGAATAATGACATGATTTATTCAAAATAGATATGAGGTTATCAGCAAGCAAACAGTATTTTCAGAATCTGAGAGGTGTATCCCATTTTTCCACAGGTTTGAAATTTTGGTTTTAGTGATCGTAAAAAGCGAAGTTAAATTCTATACAGAGACGTTGTAAGATGGAATTAGAGCTGATTCTTCGAGTATCTATAGCTTCATGTTTTCCGGGTATTATCCCTGATATTTTGACATTGTTAGTACCATAGCTTCCTGCTTTTAAGCCAACTTCTATAATTCCACGTGCTATTTGATTGTCATTTAGTACACGTGCATTTCTTAGTGGCGTGATGTCATTTGTTAAACAGTGTATTATAGCGGTTTCGTAGTTTCGTTCATTGGGTTCGTGATCTAAGTAGTGGTTTAGGGATTCAGTGTTAGCTCCTGAGGACGAGCTAAATGTTGTATGATATGTTGGTGTGCATTTGTTAAATTTCCATTGAAGGATTCTTCTAGCCAATGCTATCAGAAAATATTATAGCTTCTTTTTTGTGTTGGTTTTTTCAGCGTTTGCAAAAATAATTGTCACATGGATTGTATTTAAATTCGTGCCCATAGTCGGGGGTTGGTTTTTTCTAACAATTTTTGCAAAAGTAGTCGTGATCGGGATTGTGTTTTCATTAGTGGTGTTGGAAGTCGCATTAATGGTTTCTATATCGGGTGTTGGGGTTGCAGTACGAGAGTTATATTTTTAATTTTTTACTTTTATATCATTGATTGAGGCTGGAATGTTAATTTCTCTATTTATGTCATTTTTTGTTGTTTGTAAATCATTAAAGCGATTATGTAAAGGAAACTCAAACTGTATATTATTAAAAAATATAGATGACTTTTCATTGGCTTTCTAGCTTGGATGAATTGTTTATCGCGTTTTTTTGTAATTTTTGATTTTTCGGGAGTATTATTAATGCTAATAGCTGTATACCCCGCTAAGATTTGACTAATTGGTGTATGTAGCATTTAAAAAGGAAACTTAAAAAGTAAAAAAAAAATTTTCGGATTCGATTATTAGATTACGTGGGGCCAACAAATAGTTTCTCAAAATATTTGTTATAGAAAGGAAAGGGCCCACGGTTTCACTAAAATTTGCTATCTTCAGAAAATTAAATAAGAAAGTAAAAACAAATTTGGAGGACTGGGGCATCGGTCCCTCTACCTCTCAAATGCTAAGCCAGCGGTTTACCATTTGAGCTAAATCTTACTAAAAAAAGCATATTAAAAAAAAATTATTATTTTATGATATCGTTTTATTTGCCGATTGTTTAAAAACGACCAACCAAAAACGATATTATTGTTATGCAAATCTTTAAAATATCGATATTATTTATTAAATTGAATCTTTTTTAGTTAAGAATGTTGCTTTATAGGTATGGGCTACTGAGAATAATTCCTTTATGCATTTTCTGTTATTTTATTAGATAAGCGTTCATACAAAATCCAAGTCCTCTTTCTGAAGTCTTGCGATAGAAATTATATCACCTATTTTGGAGAAGAGGTTAGCAGGAAAAATATTAAAAAACCAATTGATTCTGCTATAGATCTGCTGATATCAGCAATAAAATTATAATTAACTGTAAAATTTCTGGGTTGATTCACAATGGAATCTTAATAAGCACAACCAATACAATCGATGAAGCTTATGATTAGAGTGATAAGGCGCTAATTCCTTTTCTCCCCACCCCCCCCTCCCTGTAAAACTTTTGATCGATCGCATTTTTTTTGATTTTTTTTTGCTCTACCATACTTAGTTAGTTCTAGTAGTTATGTTTTAAAATGAATTTTATCCATTAACAATGATAATTCATATTTTGACTCCATTTTAGTTCTTTAATTGCATCTTTTTATCAGCGATGTTATTCTCCAAGACTCTGCACAATAATATGGATGGTTTTTACTAGCTATACACGA
>JAUZNK010085995.1:0-12845 GCA_035046665.1 Euphysa ruthae | reverse complement strand
TCATAAAAAGTTCTAGACACATGCTGCGACGTTCGAGTTATAGAGAGGAAATACACCAAGGGACCACAGAATTTGTTTGAGTTAAAGAGTTTCGAGTTATAGAGATTCGAGTAATAGGGAGTTTTTTATTAGAGTTCATTAGGAAATTCCCACCGTGCCAACGAAATCATTCGAGTTAAAGCGAGACTCGAGTTATAGGGATTCGAGTTATAGAAAGTTCACTGTATTTTAATCTCAATCAGAAGGAAAAAGGCAAAAAAGCCCAGAGAATTCAAAAGCCATAAATTTACCATAAGAGGAAACTATTTAACTAAATTATTTTTGAGTAATTGACATAAATTTTTATGGTTATCTTGTAAAAGAAATATTTTTAATGAGATATTATTAGCAATATACATTTAAATATAGCAAAAAGCATTAGACATATGCATTCTCAGTCTAATGAAGAGAATACTACGCACCTGTACATGCTACCATGTGACCACATGGCTTGAATAACACACTTGCTTGATTATCTGAGCACACAACACATTGTTCAATCTAAAAGATAAATAAAACTATGCATTTGTTCAATGGCCTTAATGTAAAAGACAACAATGAAAATAATTATTAATCACATAAAAATTCTGCTTTTAGAGAATCTAATTCTTTAAATTATTTTAAGCTAAAGTTTTGAGTTATATCTTCAAATATTTTTTTCTTGATACATTAATGCCTCTCCGAATTTTGATTATAATTACTAGATACTAATTGTTATGGACAATTGATACAAACTGTCTGTAAAATGCACATATATCTGGTATGTTAATTATACAAAGCTTAATTTAAAAATCTAAACTTAAGAACATTACATTATACTATAGTCTGAATGATAAACCCTGGTTAGGAATCTCTGCAGATATCATTGACAATATGCGTATTTTGTTGAATGTGCATATTTTTAATGGTCACGTGACAACACTCGTGCACAAGTAAAAACAAAATTGGCTAGAAAAAATTCTGATTTATAAATTATTGGAGACAATTTTGATGCTATACTGGACATGTTGGAAAATAACGAAGAATAAATAAGTTTATAAAAAGTATCTTAGATTTTAAACATTCTTTAGCTATTTGCTAAATCAACATTTAGCTAAATAATTTATATTTAATTAAAAAAAAAAAAAACTAATCGAGCACTAATCCAAAAGAAAGTAAAACTATTATCTAGATAGTTAACTATAAATAATATATATTTATATATATTTAACTTTTTAAAATCGATCAGCAGGGATCAAAAAATCAAAGTTATTTGGCATACGTGTCCGTATGCTGCCCTACACTTTCCACATATGAATTAAGAATTGAAGTACAGTCTAACAAAATTCTAATTCCAGTTCAAAATTATTGTTTTTACGGAGTTATAGTAGATGATATCCATTACATTTCTGTTTTCAGAAAAATTACAACAAAAAGGGGATGCAAATAAAAGCGCTGATATGATATCATTTTAAGTTAAAGGAATTTAATTATATCGTGGTACGGGACGATTAATAATCCCAACAGGCTACTCAGTATGACCACTTTGCAATGTCAGTTGCCCGCTAAGGCGACCAAAGAATTCTAGGAAAATGTTGCTTAAGAACATTAATATTTTAATGATTCAAAGTTACTTATATTATGCATATTACATTTTACAAATAAAATGCATGAAAACACTCCTGTTGCGATCGTTGTTGATAACATTTAATTTCAAATATTTTTTTTTTCACGTTACATTATTTACAGTGGCTTCTTAAATAACGATAAAAATATATTAATCTCTTTGTTTACAGAATAATGTACTAGCATAAATAAAAATATATTCTCTTCATTAGAGAAACATACACATGTACAACATAAAATTACTGCATAATAGTATGTCACATAAAAAATATATATTGAATTTATTCTGTTCTATTGTTTCTTTCAAATTATAAAAACCAATGATATTTGCGTATTTTAAACAACTACAGCAAGGAAAACCCTACAATGAGCTCAATAAATCAAAATAGAAAACCCATTTCATTATTTAGCCAATCAGTTTAATTAAACTTTAGTTTAACCTTGTATTTGAGATGTTTTGATATTTTTTGTCTGTTTTTTTGGTTGTTATAGACAATCTAGAGTACACCCTTATAACAGAAAAATATATTTCGCTAAAAACAGACTGCATGTTGCTTGAATAATCACACATTTAGAATTCACAGAAAACAAATCAATTGGATCTTAAAGTAAACAAACTATCACTTTAAGTAAAAATATAATGATTGCTTAAATTTTTATTTGACCTTCTTACTATTTATTTTGCATGTTCATATGACCACACCCTATGAAAACGCTATTTTTAGCCCTGCAGGAATAAATATTTCGTGTGAAATTTACAGCAGAAATTTAAAATGGTATCGGGAGACCAAAAGTGGTGACGGATGACTCATGATCAAAGAAAACAAGCTTTTGTGAGTCGCCGATACACGACTGACAATTTCTATGATTTGATTGTACTATTTATTCAAATATGAGACATTTCTAATTCGCTATTGCAATGGACCTATTGGAGCGGTATTTTTCTTATTAATTTAGTGTGATAGAATCCAGGGAGACAATACGTAGTTTTGAGTGATATTTCAATCTTCATATAAATATATTCGAAATATATATGCTAGTAAACCTGATATTTTTAAATTTACTCAACAGTTAGCAGAAAACAAACAAGACTTCAAATCAGGTCCAGCAATTTCACACAGAAAAATATTTAAAAAAAATATATTTCGTTTCAAAAGCATATTTTCCTCAAGAACTTATTCGCGCGAAATATTCTCTTTCTAAAAAAAGCGATGTTTTAGCATTATTTATTACGCTGTTAATAAAGATTAGATATTCAAATCAAAGTAATTCAATATACTTATTTTAAAATTCATTCAAGTCATATGCCATGGTTTTAATATTTTCCTCAAAATTTGTTTTAGTGATGCCGAAGTTCAAGTTAATTAAAATTTTATTTTCTAAATACATTTTTGTGCGACGATTTATTGAAAAAGTTAATAAAACCACAAGTTAGTAACTGCAATCACTGAAGTTTATAACCTTGTTTTGTTAGTCTGTGTAGCCTAGTAAGTTTTACATTTGCACAACATAATACAGAAAGTTTAACAAAGCTGGTCTATTTTCGGTTTCTTTCAAGATCTATTCTGAATAGTTGTGGAAGACAGTTCCCTCAACACCACTACAGTACTTTTTAGATTTATAATTACATTTACTAGCTTCTAAGAATGTTTATTCATTATATATGCTGTTGCTAGTTTCATAAATGCTAAATAAAAATTTGAATGAAAAAAGCTCTATATGATAGTTTGCCTCCTCTTTGTTTTTGTGAACAAACCATTAATTATAAGTCTGGTATTACGGGTACTTCCCCATTTTTATTATGAAGAAAAATATAGGGCAATGTCACTTAGAATTTTATCAAACAAGTCTTGGTTAGCATTTCATTGTTGCCACATGATTTCGCATAAACAACTATTAATTATTCCTTGGTGGGTTCAGTGCTGTCTCTTGTTTCAGTTTTTTGTGCTTTTTCAATCATTTTCTATATTTTACATGCTTTTTTTCCTACAATTTCTCCCGATCAAGTTCATAAGCAGATTAATGAAAAAATTTCAGATCTTTGAGGCGCCACCAATTTACTCAATCGTACAGATGACTCTGCATTATTAAAGTAGGTTTGTGCTCCAGAACTGGCTAGAATTATAAAAGAATATGAAAACGGGTTAATTGACACCAAGATGCAATATAGCTAGTCACAAAGATACAACTGAATTTCAAAAGATATTTTAAGGTCAATACCCTGTTAAAGGAGAAAACTAGACTTTTTTCAAAATTTTGACTGCAGATTTGAATTCAGTGATATTGAACTATGTTATAAACAAAATTTCAATGTTGTGCCATAACTTTAAAGTTATCATCATATTCGAGCATAATTGCCGCAGAAGACCCAAATCCTGCACCCAAAATCTTTGCCTCCGGGCTGATTCTAACTTCTATTGAATACCCGAATAAACTCTCATAATTTTAATCCATTCAGGGAAGATTCAGAATAAGTTTTACAATTTCCTCCACTATTTGGGTTTGAAAATAGGTGCACAAAGAGAAATGATGTTCATTTGTTTCGCACATTAGGTAATAAAAGTACTGTTTTGGGCATTAAAGTAGTTCCGGCATTCCTGTGAAAATCGGACTTTTCAATGCAGTTTTATTCACATTTGCCTCCCATTTTATCAATAATTTGACTTTTAATAATCATTTTTAACTTAATTTAATTAATTTAAGCAAAATGTGGGGTTTTAAGCAATGTGATTAGCAAAATTCATTGGTTTATTTTGATGTGAAAAAATTGAAAATTGATAAGCACAGCAAATTTTGTTAGGTTAAATATATTCACTTTTTTGGTAATATGATACTTTTAGATAAACAATCAGGTTTTAGACCTGGTGACTCGTGTGTCAATAAACTCATTTCTATTACTCATGAGATATAAAAAGCTTTTGATGGCAACCGTTCTCTTGAATCTAGAGACTTATTTTTAGGTATGTCAAAAGAATTTCATAAAATTTAACATGATAATCTATCTCCATTTTAAATTAAAACGTTACGGTGTTAAGGGAGGAATTTATAAAATTCTGGAGAATTTTTTGCAAAATAAAAAACAAATATTAAATATTCTGAATTAATTTTGGAATGATTTATCTGCTGGTGCTTCCCAGAGCTCTGTTTTTGTACCACTGCTTTTTCTTATTTTTGTTAACGACTTGCCTAATTATGTATCATTATTCTCTAAACATTTTGCCGATGTCACGTTTATTCTTTCCATTGAACCATCATGCAGCAATCTTAACAGTGATCTCACTGTAATCTAAAATTGGGTTATTTGTGCTAAAATTTGATAAGCATTTCATATAATATGGTCATGATTGTAAAGAAAAGTTTAACCAAAAATTTGGACTAGAGAGCTTACGAGATGTTATATAGTCGTGTCATGTCAATCAATGTAAATTGTTTAATGTAATCTTTGTTCACAACAATTATCCTAGTAACTAATATTTTTTTTCCGTTTTCCAGAAATGAATATAATTGATCCAGTAATTAGCAAATCAAAATCGGTATCAGTTTTTAACCGTTTTAATTGTCCCAAACCAATGCCTGTTTTTAATATGTTGTATACTCTCAGAACAAAATTTCTCACTCGGTTTAGAGTTGAATTTAGTTATTGAAAAGTGCATAAGTATCTTCATAACTTTGCTGATAAGATTATTTTCTTCCGCTGTTGCGGATTTTAGAATCAGAAACTACTTCCCACCACCTTTTCCGTTGCTCAATTTACACCAACCAAGAAAAACCCTCTTTGACAAAATGTTGAGATAATAGGCATTATTTTTAATATTTCTGATAAAAATTTATCACACACTCTTCTCTATGACAATGAAACACTCAATATGGACACTAATTTCTCTATATTGAAATTAAATATTTGTTTTCTTAAATGATCGAAAATATTCCGCTTTTTTATTGATTTTCAGTCGTAAATTTTGATTGTCGAATCAGCTAAACGCAATCAAATAAATGATAATAAAAAAACAGATAATATTGAAATACTGAAATGCACGAAAATAATACTGTACCGTTATCACTGAGACGGTACCATTTATTATTTAATTTATTATGATTTATTTATCATTATTATTATTATTTAATTTATTATTTTAAAAAATTATCATTTATACTATTAAATATAAGATCGCGGTATGAAATCTAACCAATGTCGCAAATCTAACACAATATCCATGTTATAATAATAATAATAATAATCTAAAAAAAATTCATTCCAATTTAATACACGGCTTGTGTTTTGATATCCAATTTTGTTTTATTATCTGCAATAAAACTTAAATGGACACATAGTTTTATTTGGCAACAGATAAAACAACTTCATAATATTTTCCTGGATGAATAATAAAAATCCAAGAAATATTTAAACTATTATTTAAAAACTTCCTTAAATGAACCTGAAAATTATTTAACTTCACTGAATATACACATAAACTAATTTTAATAGGTGTCAGTCAAAAGAAACCCTTTACGATCCTCTAACTTCACCTAAAAAAGCTACAACTAAAGCTTTTAGAATAAATTACAAAAATATAATTTTTGGTCCAAAAATTGATCCTATTTTGGCCCAGCACCAAAAAATAAGGGCTTTTGACATACTTCAAAATAAATATTATTTATACGGGATTTTCATTTCAGTATAAAAAAATGCAGTTATCAATAGGATCCTGTTACAAACTATAAAACTGTAAATCATTTATTTGAATATTTTTATATCTTTTTAAAATAATATTAAAATTTTTGCAACTTGCTGCGAATTTCCATAGAAGTTGGTTAAACAGGTCTGCACTTGAAACTTGAAACACTTCTTCCAAAATTCTAGTTTTACTTTAGGAATTTTTAAGAGTGTTCCTTCATATATTTCGTTGCTGTTTAAAGTTTCAAAATATCCATCAAAGTTTTCGTCAAATTTTCCTCATAAGACTTTGCTTATTATTTTACAAGATCGCTTTTTCCATAAATCAACTGTGTTAACAACTTTAACAGTTGACGATGAATAGTGATTAACTTTTCTGCTCTGATACTTTATTTGTTTGAAAGGTTTGTTTCGGTTGGTTTTATTACATAAGTAATGGTTGTATCATTAATTGGTAGACTATTTTCGAAGAATAAACTATCACCTAAGGGTGTAAACGTTCTAGCAATCATAATTGTCCAGATGCCTTTCTGTAAAAAGCATCATGAAACAAGTTTAGGGTTAAAGATTGGTTCAATTTAATTCTGAGATACTTATAACAGTCAGCCGTGTGGATTTTTTCGTTTTTGACAGTAATTTGAAATCACTGATTGTTTGTTTTAATGCGTTTTTGTGTATCAAAGAGCATAGCTTCAGTTTTTCTATTCTTGAAATTCATTATTAATTCATTGGCTCGAAAACAATGAGACAAAATCTTGAAATCTTCTACTAGATTGTTTTGAATTACCAAGAAGTTTTTGTTGCTGACAAATAATACTGTACTGTCGTCATATTCTACAATATCTGAATGTTTCAAACATTTAACAAAGTCGTTAAAGAAGACAAGAAACAACAATGGTCCAAGAATAGATCCTTGCCGAACTCCAAAAAATAACAGTTGATAGCTGGGTTGGTGATTATCGGAACAGAAGATTTGATGTCTGTTGAATAGGTAGTCACTAAACCAACAAAGCTCTGCATCGTACACTCCATAGCCAGAAAGCGTTTTCAGTAACGGCGAATGGCTCGTTGTGTCAATTACAGTGTGACTGCTGTTTCAGTTGATTTTCCTTTTCAGTAACCAAATTGCTCGTCATATAATAGCTGGTGGTGTTCTAAATAATTATCACTGTGAAACATTTTTCCAGAATTAAAAAGTGGGTTTATTTTTTTGCATTCTTTCATACGGTTGATAATGATTTTAGAGAGCTGTTGATTATATGTGCTAATAGTTTTGAGATATGTTTAGCACCGTCTCGTAATAATTTTGGTGATAAATTGTCAGCAACTTTTTTCGGTTTTAAAGCTCTTATAAGATGGTATATTTCAGTAGCAGTAACTTGATTAAACATAAACGTTAAAAATTTACATGCATTAAGTAAGTTATTGCTATAAGTTATTTATTATTTTAAGTCTAAATTTTAGTCAGAAATGAAACAAATAAGCTTATCATAATAAAGGTTATGGAGTTTAAGGGTCATATCTGTTGGCTATGATGTTTTTTATGCCCTTTATCTTGCAATAGTTTGTGCTTGGGTTATATTTTGGATTTAAACCCATGATCTAGTGGTTGGGAGTCAGATGCTCTAACCCTGAGCTATCCAAGCCTAAGTTTTAGTAATTTTTTTAACTAATTTTTTGTTTAATTTAGAATTTCTTAGTGCCTGTTAATTTTTGAACACATGTCTTCATATGGACACATGGACACATTTAAAATAAAAAATTATCTGACCTGGATTTTAATTTAAACCCTAATTTCCAACGTTACTCATATACTAAGTGAGCAATACGCGGATTTGAACCCGTGATCTTGTGGTTAGGAGTAAGATGCTTTACCAACTGAGTTATCTGGGTACAAAGTAATAAATTTGGTGTGTAAACAACCTCTGTTTAAGCAATATTTTTTACATAACTATAAACAACTAAATACTACAGTTCCACTCATAAAATAATAAAATAGGAAAAAATGACTTCAAGAAAAAGCCAAATTTTTTCTTTTAAAAAAACCAACCGTGAACTGAGCTCTATGTTACTACCAGATTAAACATACATTATGTAATAAATTAAACACAAACCTGCTCTGTAGTCAGTTCCTCTGAAGGAAGTTCAAAAATACAAGTTAACTTTGAGTTCATCACAGGGTATTTCTTTGGCAAATTCTTCCACTAAAAGTACACTAAATTTATTCCACTAAAATTATGTCTTTCTCTCCCTCCAAGACAAGAGCATCAGAAAAACTTTATTTTCAAATATTTTCATTAATATGTTTATAGTTTTCTATTACTTATCATGAATGTTTTAGAAGTCATTTTGCTACTGATGAAACTCAATTTTTCTACCTACCATCTTTACCTACCGTAAAAACAAACTTGAGTTTGCTCAAATTACTTGAAGGCAAAAAAGTGAAATTACATATTAAACATTGAAATTTATTCTAAGCTTTGTGCGTAACTGTTTGATAAGCTCTGTTGAAAATAACATTTAGCAGATTATAAAAATATTGAAAGATTTAAAGAAAAAGAAAGAAGAAAATTTCAAACAGAAATACCAATGTTTCAACATCATTTGCCGCAACATCGTCTGCCGGGAATAAAGACTGTACAAGAAATTTATGTTGTCTGCTTTCTGCAGTGTCTTTGAAATCAAATGACTGAAGCATCACTAAACAACAAAAAACTTATCAACCTGGTAGAATCACTAAGCAAATGAAGAACTTAATAACCTCCTAACAAAATCAGATGGCTGGGAAATCATTAAAAAATAAATAAATAAATAAATAATAGTAAACCTCAGAAATCAAAAGAAACAATCACAATATATGTCCAATAACAATACTTTGAAAATCTCTAAGCATATTTTTTTTGACAAATTTTCTTTCTTGACTCAAATTCTAACTCCATAAATAAAAATGCTGAAACAGTTGTAAATGTAAATGCTCACACAGTCTAAAAAGTAAACGCTCACACAGTCTAAAAATATAAACGCTCACACAGTCTAAAAATGTAAATGCTCAAACAGTCTGCATGTCAGCAAAAAAAACCATGCTGCTATCAATGTTTGTCCTGATAGGTTAAAAATTATTAAAACTATATGTTAGTTATTTTTATTAATCTGTATTAAATAAAACAAAAAAATTTTATTATAAAGATGTAAAATTAACCGAAATGACCTTTTAACAGACCTTTGAATTTTCAATTCTAAGGTTCAATTTTAAGCATTATTAAAACATTATTTTTGACTTTGAATTTCTTCGTTCTTCACATCATTCCCAGGGATGGACCTGTCGGAGGTTTAATTCTATTTATTTTGTTCTTGTTTGCTTTAGGAGAGTGTTTAAGGAGGGCATTTTAGGAAGGTGTTTTAGGAGGTTGTTTTGGAAAGTTTTAACTTTATAATTACCTTTTAAGATTTTGTCATGAATTTTCTCGTCAAATGAGAAATTCTTTTTTGTTTTTTTTTTATCTTTATTATTATTATCTTTTTATCATTGTCAATTGTTATTTTCAACCAATCGTCTTTCAATTAGATACACTGAAAAACAGTTTGTTGGTGCCTTATTATGTTAAATTGTTCAGTAATTCTACCTAGCTTACTCTATTGACTACAAAAAAATCTTTAATAAGAAGCAGCTAAATCGATATACAAAAATGTAGCAAAACTTAGTTGTAAATTGGAGCTGTCAGACCAAGATATTGTCATCACCAATACAAAAGATGGGCTTGCGAGTTTGTAAATTTTTGTTTAAGTACAGAAATTAATCAGATTATTTCAAGTTTTCTGTGCACGAAAAGAAAACAAGAAACAATGGTTTTCTACTAAAACTTCCCAACCTCAAACTAAAATACTCAAGAAGATCAGTGATGTACTCATGTAGTGTAATTTTCAACAATCTATAGAAATAAAAATATGCTGAGATATCTATAGAAAAAGCGTGCTGAGATATTTAAGTCTCAAATAAAAAAACATTTTGTATAAATAACAATTAAAAAATGTTTAACTTTCTTGTAAATAACTTTTTCTTTATTATTATCATTTTATACAGGACACAAGTTGATAACAGCTGTGTAGCAGTTGAATTGTAAATCCTGTTTAAACATTTGTAAATAAATAAATAAATTTTCCACCATCTATTCCAATAGATCTTGAAGACTATATACCATGAACATGAGCTCTTCTTTATATTTTTAAAAACCTTAACTATAAACCTAGGGAAGATTTAATCATGTATAAACCCTTTTTATTTGAATCAGTTTTTGCTGAGATAATTTCTCCAAGTAAGTCTAATATTGTTGTTGGTTGCGTTTACAGACATCCTTGAATGTCAATTGACGAGTTGGACGATAATTCAACGACGAGTTTCTAAACCAGCTTTTTAAACAAAATTTCACTTGAAAATAAAACAATTATTTTAACTGGTGATTTTAATATTGATCTGATAATATTGATCTGATAATATTGATCTAATAATAATAATAATATTGACCTATCAAATGAATCATTTTTTAATATTGCAACTTCTTATAACATGTTACCTCATATAACATTACCAACAAGAATAACATCGAGATCTAGAACACTGATTAATAAAATTTTTTCTAACTGTTTTTTTAATTATTTCAGGTAATATAACCTGATCTATATCTGACTACATTCCACACTTTTTTATTTACCTTAGTCTAAATGAAAACATCGTACCTCACAAACATAATGTATTAAAAAGGAAAACCAATAACTTGAACAGCAAACTTTTTAATAGCGATATTTTGGAAACTGATTGGGAAGCACAATTAAAATTTGAAGCCAGCAACAATAACAAATCTTTTCATATATTTCTCAACTTTATTAACGATATCTTAGATAAACACGCACCACTTAAAAAGTTGAGTATAAAAACGCAGATTTAAACCGTGGGAAACAAATGGGATTTTGAATTAAAAAACGTCATGTTTTGTATAAAAATCTAACAATAAATTCTACAACAAATTTAGTTGGAAAACTAAATCACTATGGTTCTTGTGATTGGTTTAAATCATATTTTTCTAACCGTAAGTAGTTTGTCTCTATTAATAGTTTCGAGTCTTCACGTCGTATTGTTAGATGTGGTGTTCCTAAAGGTTCAGTTCTAGATCCGCTGTTATTTTTAGTTCATATAAACAATTTTGTTTTTTCAATAAAACATTCAGTTGTACATCACTTTGCTGTTAATACTAATATTTTTCTCTGCAAAGTTCGTTGATAAAGCAACCATGCGCTCTTTATATTTTTCATTATCTTCTTCCCATTTAAGTTTTGCTGCCAAATTTGGGGTCACCAGGAAAGTCTCGACAATAAATTGCTTGCTCTTCAACATCGTTTCTTAGAATAATAATATTTTTTCCATTCAGATGAGATCTAATATTTCTGAAATTTTTACTGACTGAAAAGTACCTCCTTTTTCTGTTCTAGCTATAGTTGTTAATATCATTTGTTTTTGACCACTTACAAAACAACCTTCTAGGCTTTTTCAAACTTTTTTATTGAAGTTTGCAAAATTCATAACTCTCAAACCCGTAATGTTGTGAACAGAAGCCTCAGTTTACCTAGGTTTCGCAGCATATGTTACAGTAAGTATTCAATTAAGTACCAGTGTATGACTGAAAAGAACAAGATATTGGGCATTGCTGTGCTTTTTTTCAACAAGCTCTATGGAAAGAGAGATTATCTCAATACCACATTTCATCTTAGCCGTTTTCAGTTCTCTTTTTTGATAAGGAAGTCTTATAATAATGTTTTGCAGTTTTATTCAAAAACCTTGCTAGATTTAGTAACGCTTGTTTTATCTCATTTCAATTTTGCTACCTTTGCTTAACATGATGCTTGGATTAGCAAAACTGTTTCTTAGTGCAAACATAACTTTTTGTATTTGAAGTTGTCACTCCTATTGTTTAGCTTTTCAGCTGTTGAGTGACTCCTATTAACATACAATTAATTACTTATGTTATTGTTGTTTGTTGAACAGATTTTTTATGTATATGATTGTTTGTATCTAGTAAATAAATTATCACTTACGTACTTATTTATTTACTTTACTGAATTATTTATTAACAAAGTTCTCCAGAAAATGAATAAACTTTATGATGGAGTTCAAATTTAAAATTTTGATTTTTAGGATTGTTGTTTCTTTTTTTCCTTCATTCACCAACAATTCAGACTGAAATAATTTTAAAAATTTAGTTCAGCCAGTTAATTCAGTCGAGAAAATAGAAAGCTAATAAACGAATGTTGAGAGTTGGCATGAAAGAAGAAACAGAACTGAATTTTCACGACTGAGATTGATTAAGTCCAAAAATAATAAAAAAATAATGGATAAATGTGCATATAAAGAGTGTATAAAAAAAATAAGGTTATTTGATGTCATTTAAATCTTACCTGCAACATTGACAGATTCCTCAGGGGCTATGAGTCCACAGTTTGGCCTAACACAATACCTCTTTGGTGCGGTTGTTTT
>JAUZNK010085984.1:0-12846 GCA_035046665.1 Euphysa ruthae | reverse complement strand
TAGTCGTGCCCATATTGGTACTGAGCAGTATAGAGCCATAAATTGACTGCCTGTTGATATGAGGGTTAATCAGGGTATTGCTGCACATTCATTTAAATTCTGCATTAGACCCAACATAAATTACATGTCTGAAATCTTTAAAATTTCTGAAAATAGAAAAATCCCACTACGCAACAGTCATTTAAGGCTAGATACACCCTTTAGATGATCTACCATGGAAAAAAATTGTCTGTCATCAAAAGGTCTCTTTATATGGAACAGGCTTTCTAGTGAAATAAAATCATTTACAAACGATAACCTATTTAAACATCAAAATCATGGAGACATTTTTTACCTCTCTGGATATAATTCGCAGACCTACTAAATATAGATTATAGTTCTGTAAAAAACCGCTTTTTAATTATTTACATATAATTTTTTTTAATGTTGTGCTTCGACTTATTCTGTTTTTGTGTGTGATGTATAACGGGACCACAATGGAAATATTTTTGTGACAGACAATTTTTGTGCCTATCCTTGCCACCACTTGTTTTTACCTTAATGTTTATTTATTCTTATTTTATCTTTTTTTTCTGTTGTCTTGTAATTTTGATAGCTAATGTACATTTGTTTGTGGCAGAATAAAAACTTACTTACTTACCATGGCCTGGGGTGTGCCCACCTTATCTAGGAACCTGCAGTATCTATGATTTTTTTTTTTTTTTTTTTTACTTGCTTATTTTTCTTAAGTAAACTGTATACAATTAATTACAATTCGCTTAGTTTTACTAGATGTGTGGCCCCAGCCATAGCATGTTTATTCTTTATTTTACATAAGATATGTAATTTTCTGTAACATATATAATTTTTTTAACATATTTACGGTAAATAAATTACTTACTTGCTTGCTTGCTTGCTCGCTGGCTTACTAGCTTGCTTGTTTGTTTGCTAGCTTGCCTGTCTGCCTGTTTGCTTGCCTACTTCCATACTTCTCACTTACTTTGTCACTCACTTATTTATTTACTTAGTTACTTACTTACTCTCTTACTCAGTTTCTTTTTTCATGAAATCAAGAAGGAATTTGATGTTTACGAGGAAAACTTCCTCAGCCACGTCTGTGAAAATGGTAATGTGATACTAAATAGTGGCTATACCATAACAAGATTCGATCTGAATAGCTGTATAGTCATTTAAGGTAAAAATGTCAGAAATAAATCCAGATACAATTAATAAACAGTGCGTAGTTAATTTCCAAAAATCTACGCTATCTTGAGTTCAACTTGTCAGTCGTCAAAAAAAATCACATTTACAGCACATTAACTATATTTACCCACATTTTCAATGACCTTTGAACAGTATAGTATAATATATATATAGTATAAAATAACAATCCTTTAGTGGTTATCTAGATAGATAATTTTGATTATTACTAATAGGGGATTTAGACCCAATTTTTTATAGCTAAGCTATACCTTTTTTATAAATAAATACTTGTACTAATTATAGTTGGCAATACTTGTTTGCTTTTGTAGTTGGAAAGTATTAAAAAACTTACTTTTTCTAATATTAAATACCAAAAAGTAATGTTGGTTTTTCTTCATGTCTTCCAATATGGTAAATTTTCAATGCTGGGCGACATGCTGGATTCATTTGAAAAGTTGCAAAATTTGTAAAAAAAAATGAAACAAGGGAAAAAATTATGTTGCAAGATGTTGGATGAAGTTTGTTTGAGAAAAAACTTTTCATTCAACAATATTTGTTTCATCCAACATGATTTTCTAGTTGCATGCATTTTAGTAGAATTTCATCCAGTTAAAGTTTCATTATTTTACAAAATAAATTATATACGAAATTATTACAAAAGAGAAGAAACAAAAATGGAGGTGAGACTTTTCAAAAGCATTTGATAGAAAAGAAGTTGAAAGGTAAAAGTAAGAAGGAATAGAACCAAATGCGAAAAAAAGATTGTACAGAAGATGAGATTTCTTTGCTTATTGATGTTTGAAGATGACTCTTGCCTGTGGGATGTTTATCACCCAGATTACAAAAAGCGGGACATAAAAGAATTAGCATACATGGATATTGCAGCTTCATTAGGCACAAATAATTCCTCGATAAATGCTAAAATAAATAGCTTAATGGTGCAACTTGGACGAGAGATGAAAAGTAAAAAATACGAATGTCGACGAAAAAATAACCCGATTAGATAAACGGGAAAGTAGCATAACTGATAAATGTATATCTGACATAATGTTTGAAATAGAAATGTCAGCTAATGGATAGCAAAACCCTGGATTTAATTACGACGTTGTGCAAACAGGTCAACTAAGCTTCCTTCAGGGACAATCTTTAATGTTAAAGAAATACTTTTGTATTTTTAGTTTTTTAGTTTTATTAAACAAACACTAAATTACTAACACTCTAACAATATTTCCATTGCCATTCTACTGCTCCGGTATTTACAAAATAGCCCATGAACTTGTGGCAAATAAAATGTATCAGTAACGTCATTAACGCGCCATTCTCCTTATGACACTTCCCCGTTTTGCAGAACAGAATCAACGAAAGCTGCTGGACGATATACTTCCGCTGAGCTAAGGCTTTTTATGTAATTATATAGTTTATGTAATTTAAGTCCTGAAAGAATTACTTTTTCAAAAAATTTCGATTCAAGCTTAATAGCTGAAAAAAAAAAAAAAAAAAAAGTCTTTTTATGCCTATACATTCCAAAGAAAAACATAGTGGTAAGTTCACCATAACAAAAATTTTCATCACCGGGAAGCTTGACTGATCTATTTTGTATTCCTTGTGGTAAAGAAAATATATTTCAAATACCAAAATCATTAATGGAAGGGTCCATTGTATTCTACATCAGGGCAGAAATACGGACCAGATCATAATATGGACCTGCCATGAAGATTATTGAAAGAGTATCTTTGTAATTTTAATAGAAAGAACCAGCATTTTTTTGGCTTCTGAATTCTTAAAATGTTTCCTGTATATGGCTCCCAAAACGTGTTGAAAATTCCAATTTTCTTCAAATTCTTTTTCCAATATCTAGTCATTCATCTTTATCGAAGGGACCTTTACAAAATTGGATGTCATATGTGATACACGAGATTCTGTATTCAAAGCTCAAAGCTTAGAAAGATTCGCCTGTCACCTAATAACGGAAAGTTAATGCAAATCGCTCATCATATTTAATTGGATTTGGCCCACCAAGTCTTTCTTATGCAGATGTTAGATCAGAAATCTATTCAAAATCTCTAACATTCATTCGTAACATTTCATTAAATCCAGCCCGATATTCAATTCTTATTTCTCATATAATGTTATTAAAATATCCAGTCTCGATTTTCCTTTTTATCCATTTTCCCTCTGTAAAGTTTCTCGCCATCTGAATCCACTAATTCATTTAATACTACAAGCGTAGCTATAGAAATATCAGCCATTTCGAATTTAAAATTTAAACTTTAAAATGTTGGATGAAATTGCGCAAATGAGCAAATTGGTTTCATCCAAATGTTAGATGAAAATTAAATTTGCTCCAACTACGAAGCTTGCTACGCTCACTTTTTCGCTTTCGCTAAAATAAAAACTCCGTGGAGAGTCTGCTAAATTGCGTGGGTGACATGATCCCATGGATGCGTGATTACGTGAGCTGCTTGAGTGCGTGGGTTACAACTTTTACGTGAGTCTAAAGTAAATGCGTGAGTCAATTGTTTCAGTAGGTCAAAAATTTGGCTTGGGTCGATGTCTTTTCAGAATTTCTTGAGTGCCTGATATGCTTTGTGTCTTAATTTGCATTTTCTGAAAGTACTTTGGATGAACATCTTTTACGTTTAATTTTTTAACTCATCGCCTCCAATATGATGAGTATTAAGAAGTGCTTCTTCTCTAATATTCAGTGGAAACATGCATAAAAATAAAATATGTTTACAAAAGTGATTTATACCATTCTTTTTAAAGTTTGGACATGTGCAAGATGCAGTATTTAATATTATGACGTCGTAACTTATTTTACCACAGATTTTGAATTTGCGGTGCTTAATTTTGTTTTTAGGGCATCAATTTCTTCCAGTTTTCTAAATTTTATTTCATGTTTAGAAAAATTGGTGCTCACCAATCGTGTCCCGAAAAATTTTTTCAAAATAAAAGTATTTTTCTGTGGTGGATTGCATCGTTCGTTGTCCTTAATGTTGTCAATATTAGCTATACTTTCACTTACGATAAAAAAAACTTCCCGTTCTGCCTTTATATCTGCTCGTTTCGGAAGCGATGGACCATAACCGCCCTCATACTTTCCAGGACTTAATTCCTCAATAAATTTCTTTTAAGAAGACTATTGCGCAAATCGAAATAATTGCATTTCAATAACGAAACCCCTACAGCATCCCTATTTTTCCATCCAGCATGAAACCTCTGCTAAATTACTTTGGGGTGTGTTGAGTGGAGTGAATGCTCGAAAGATTATATGTTTACGATAATTCCATCGGCTTAACCAATAACGCAAGTCCTTTAGCTCCATATTATTTTTTAAAAATTTTGTTAGCATTTCAAGATAGTGAGCATCATACGCTTCAGTAGTAACAGCATAAAGCAAATTGGATTCATAGCTTTTATAGGAGTCTTCTTGACTTTTCATAGTCCTTGCTCGTTTCAAAACTGAGCTTTTGAAGTAAAATTGAAAAAAAATTGAAGTCCGTTGAAATTTGCTGATGCCATAACTGTACACCAGCCAGGAGGCATAAATTGATTGTCAGTTTTATATGTGGTTTTTTAAACTTCATTAAATAACCGCCAAAACCTTTATAATTTTTATGTATATCCAGTTTTGCACTGCAGAGATACTAAAGGGAGTTGTTTTTTTGAAAGTGGATCATGCTTGTTGCGAGCATTACAAATTACTTTACTCGTTTGTGGTTGCCTTCCAATTGACAAAGCTCTCTGCTGAGATGGTGTTATTTTTCTGGGTTCATATTAAAAGCCATTTCTATCTTTTTTGTGGAAATTTTCAAGACATACTGTTTATTTGGATCGACAACACGAAAGTTTTCACCTATCGGTTCGATATGTTTTTCGTTGGAGATTGCTTTTGTGCTGGAGACTTTCCTTGTAGTCTTGGCGATATTTTCCCAACACTTTTAGCTACGTAAATCAAAAATGATATCTGTTTTTCGCTTGTAATTCGATATTTGTATTAACCGTATATATATATGATAAGACAAAGTATGAATAGTAACTTCTCGTACGTTGTCCCTGATGACTTAGCATAATTCATCCAAGCCAACAGGTGCTTCTATTAAACTGACATTCGGTGCGAGTTTACATTTTTCTTCATCTAATGAACTATTTCTTTTTTTATTTTCTGTTATCGTCGTTTGTAGTAAAGACCTCACCCGTATCTGAAATACAAAACATGCAACGTTTTAGCCTCCTCTATATTATAAATCTAACCACTACTGAATTTCATAGCGGAATAAGATTTCAGTTTACTGTAACTGTCGTAGAAACACGGATAAATATTTCAGAGTTTAAAGACACGTCCTGTTTCTCTGAAAATGAATGATAACAACAACAAAATAGGCGTGAAACCTCCTGTACTAAAAGAAGACTAAAGTCTAGTCAGCACGCAAGGCGTTATTGTCAATCACATGATAAAGTGTTATATACCACGTATTATAACTAAATTTATATCTCCTATCACATGCTACGTAATATAACTGAATTTCTACATCCTTCCAACTATAATTGATGTCAATTATATCACAAGATGTGCTCTCTTTATCTTCTTAAAAACTTACCAGTCTTTGCAGCTTTTCGGGTTGATTTACTACTACTAAAATGTATTTTATCTAATTCAATTAATAGCTCTTCGACTTTTTCCATTCGCCATTGTGTTCTTGGAAGAGGAATATCTGCACGAATAAGTACAACATCTCATACTATCAATTGCTGAATATTATTCTTTGATTTTTCATAAATATGTTTCTGACGAAGTTCGCTTAAATAATCAGCTCTAAACCTACTGCAATAATGTTGTAAAAAATTTCGATTGTGTGAGACTCGTTTCTTCTATATCAAATAAATATATCATTGCTGTCTTTGAATATAAATAAATAATGGTCCTAAATAATCTAGTTCTGTTGCTTGAAAAGCATTCATTACATGATTAATTCGAAAACTTGGTAAATTAGCAGTTAGGTGAGGTAAAATTGTTCATATTGAATCCGTAGTTTTAAACTTTGATCATATTCTTCAATCGTTAATGAATTATCGAAAACCAAATCTTCTTTTCCAATTTTTCGCTTCAAATTTTCAGCGAATCAAATAAAATCAACTTAGATAAAGAACTATAATGTTTACAATCAATAACAAATCCCAAAGACCCATCATTCTCGTCAGTTCGTTTGCCTTGTTTGCTTAAAGTAAGGTTTATGTCATTAAGATTTTAAAAAGAGTTATTAAAAGTGTCACTGGAATTATCATTTAATTTATGATTATCACACCGCAACCTCTTTTCTTCAATTATCTCTTATTAATTTAATATTTTGCGGCTGATAATTGCAGAAAGCAAAAACATGAAACTAATTAAATATTTATACGAATATATAACCACATATAATTGAAAATAATAGCACGAGAAGCTCAGGCATGTTAAAAAATAATTTTTTTAACAAAATTTAGTCAAAAATTCTAATATTTCGAATGGACAAACCTCCAGACATCATCAGAGATAAAGTAGAATGGTTCACATTTAAACCAATAAAAGCCTAAGTAAAATATAAAACAAAAATTGTTAAAAGCAGAGCTAAATAACACTTCAACGCAGTCCTTTGTGTCAAAACAAGCTGACATGCGAGTACCAGTATAAGTAATCACGGATTACAACGTTAGCTAACATTATAGATCACCGATGCTTGAGTGTGAGTAAGGATTTCATTAAATTTACAAATAAATTATTGATAGAACTACTACGAGCGCAAGATAGTTGAGGTTTTGTTCATTAAGCAATATTGTCCCCGTTCAAAGTTGAGGGAAAATATATTCCTTTAATCTTCTAAGTAAACTGCTATGAAGAGTTTCTTAACTGTGATTATAACAATTTTCAGCACTATTGCAATGGTTAATATGCACCTTCAATACACTGAAATGCTGGAGCAAACATGTTTTTCAATAAAAGATCTAATTAATGCAAATTTAAACCCCAATTTTTCATGTAATGCGGAGTTAAATAATGAGTATTAACTGAAATCTTTTGAAAATGCAAAAATAATTAATGCGAACTGACAGGCATCCTTGGAAAACGCGGATTAAAAAAATCGCTCTAAACGCTGCATGAAATTCAATTTTTTCAACGAGAAAACGTCAACGAATCAGCCTGATGGATTTGTTGACGCTTTCTCATTGGAAAACATCAATTTTAGCTCAGTAAAAAACCGTTTTCTTGGTGCTGTAACGTTATTGTGATTTTGATAGTCTGGAATTTCCAAAAAGCATGTAAGACAAACAAAAGGTTGTGTCACAATCCAATATGTTATTCAAAATTGGTTTTTCATAAGGAGTGATAAAATTATTTTTTGTTTATCTTTTTTCTATCAGTTCCGTAATCTTTGGACTTAAGAAAAATTTTTATTTAAAAAACTCCATGCAATCATTTTAATTTCTTGCCTTTGTATTGTCTTAGAACAACTCATCTATCTGAAGGTCTTTGCATTGTCTTAGATCAACTCATCTGTCTGAAGGTCTTTGCATTGTTTTAGAACAACTCATCTGTCTGAAGGTCTCTGCATTGTCTTAGAACAACTCATCTGTCTGAAGGTCTTTGCATTGTCTTAGAACAACTGATCTGTCTGAAGGTCTTTGCATTGTTTTAGAACAACTCATCTGTCTAAAGGTCTCTGCATTGTCTTAGAACAACTCATCTGTCTGAAGGTCTTTGCATTGTCTTAGAACAACTCATCTGTCTGAAGGTCTTTGCATTGTCTTAGAACTTAATAAATGTGAATTGAGTCCAAATTTGCATTAATTAATTCCGATTTAATTAGGTTGGTTTTATACCAAAGGTATGAACAAAAGAAAAACTTCATTTAGATAAAATCAAGAACTAAATAAATAACAGTTATTTTCGAATTCAGCCGTGTGGAAGAACGGAGTTTATGATATTATCAAAACTTAAAAAAACTAAATAGTGATTATATCCCAGTTAAGGTTTTGAAATTACTATCACTTTCTCATTGTGCTACTATAACTGATTACATTAATACTTTCATAGATGATTGCACCTTTACTGATGAACTTAAATGGGCCAACATTATACCAGCACATAACAAGGATGCACATTAGATAAAGAGAACTATCGACCTATGAGTATCTTAGATTTTTTATTTCTTCTTATAACTGTTAGATAGCGTTATTTTCATTTCAAAGACTCAGCCATCCTGCTCTGAACATATAAATAACTTTCTTGAACGGAGTACATATGTGTAAGTCCCTGGTATTAAATTCGTTAAAAGTTGATTTTTATGATTGGTGTGCGGCTCACATGGTTCTGTGTCTGACTTGCTTCAAGTTATATGGTCCCAAGTAAGTCCGGGCTTGACATCAGTCTAAACAACTTGAAAATATATTGTTTTTTGGATTTTTTTTTCAACTTTCATAAAAATTGAAATAAATATAAAGTATACCTGTCTATAATATAACAAAAAGACACACACAATAAACAATACCAGCATAAAATTAATGGAATTTCACAGTGATACGTTTGCCGTTCATGTAATATAACCTGGTGCATTAAAAAAATAGTCAATGGAAGAACAAAAGGTTTACTTAAATTAACTATGTTTCAAATTAAATGTGTGAAATATCAAACTAGATTTTAGTACATCTGCATGAGCTTTTTCTGAACTATTTATTGTGAGTTTTTACAGAAAGAAAAAATTAACGTAATTTTACATAAGCATGGGTAGAACTTTCTAGGAAAATTAAACATAACTTCCAAAACTAGCATAAAGCAAAATTAAGCAATACTTTCAGCAGAGAATAACTTCAAAACATATCGTAAAAAAAGAAAATAAGTATGAGAAAGATATTGAATGGAAATTAAAAACACGGATAAAACAAACTGCTTTCAGGTTTTTAGTTAATGAATTTTGCTTGGCTTCTGCTATAACATTGGCACTGGTATATACTACAATGGCAAATAATTAGTTATAGAGTGAATTTTAAGTTGCCTACTATATCTAATCAAATAAATGTTCTTGTAAATCACTACTCCAGGTAGCGAAATGTTTTAAGAAATAAATTGAATCCAGACAAAAACATTAAACTATTGTACTACCTTTTCTTTTTCTTTGTGTTTGCCAACCATCGCCAACGTTAACAGCTAAAAGAGAGAATAAGATTCCGTCAAAATAAATATCAAAAAAAACCAATTTATCAAACATTTTAGCTTGTTTTTTTATATAAAGTTTCCAACCCACTACACAATGAGAAAATAATGCGAGAAACATAAATATCAAACTATTCAAAATCTACGTTTACGCGTACTTTAGTTTTCTGCGAGGAATTACAAGTAAAAATTATTGTTATTTGAGATTTGAATTTTAAAGATTTTTAAAATCAAAAATTGTTGATAAATCTCATCATCTTTGAAACTTGATGAATCGTAGTGATCTAAATATTTAAGAATATTTATCTCCTTCTTTGAAAATTGTTTGGGATGTTGGGGATGGATCTTCATGAAGTTGTTGAGAGCAAAGTGTTCACCTTCTCTGACATATACATTCACTGAGCGTTACTTATAGCATAAAGGATAACATCGACGATGTCTGAGTTGTAAATTTTATGGTTCTTGTTGTATGATCATGCACAAAATTATACCGGTCAATATTTGATAACACTTCATCGAATTAAACTAATTGTAGATGGCATCGCTAATAATCCTGTTCTCATACTCGAAATAACTGTATTAATCAAACACAAACCTCGTCTCCTGGTAAATACCAGGAAACGGTAAATACATCAAATGATGTACCATTGCTTTGTTATTGTTCACTCTTGTGACTAGATGGTTCCTGAAAGTTATAATATTTGACATTGACTACATTAATTAATCAATTAATTAATTAATACATCAATTAATTAATCAATTAATTAATTAATACATTAATTAATTAATGTATTAATTAATTAATGTATTAATTAATTAATACATTTAAAAATGACCCACGCAAATATTTAACTCACCCAATTATTTTGACTCGCGCAACCCCACGCACTCACTCACTTATTGCAAGGTTTGAATATGCAAATCGTGTGCTATTATTGAATTATGAATTTTAGCATATGCGAAGATGTTATCTTTATAAAAAAAATGAAGACCTACCCTAAAAATTCAAATTTTGTCTTTTACACAGACCAAATAAGTGCCAATTTGGATAAAATTTTATATCATCAAATAAATTTTTGTTGTATACCGTTGGAAAGAGCGTTAAAAACTGAACAGAAAACATAAACACTTTGGTGTCATATAGAACTGGTAAAGAGTTAAAACAGTATAACTATTCACATTATCTAGTAAAAACGGGGGTAAAATATAATTTTCACACCGTTTTAAATTTTCAAAAAGTACATGCCACAGCATCTTAACATGTTTTATCTCTGAAATAGTGCAGATAACGTCAAGCCTATCATAATATTTAAATTTAATCAAAAATTTAAATTTTCTTAATATATTTATTTATATTTACATACCCCATGAAAATCTTTAAAATGATTTATATTAATTTCTACTTGATCATTTCACATAAAATTTTGGACGGAAAAATAGTTAGACAAAGGTTAATCGTTTGAGGCATAAAGAAACAAAAAATTGCCTCGATTTCTCAAGGTATACTAACTTTTTAACATTTAACCTATGGATATAAATTTATGAGAACTTTTATCAGAAATCAACCTAATTTAAACGGTAAAATATTTTATTGTCTCAAGAAAAATACTAAAAAAATTATTGTTCACAACCACCGCCACATTTACACAATACGGTAAATTACGACGATTTCAGGCACTTAAAGCAACATTTGCAACCCTTACTAGGGTTAAAACCACATCGAATAAGCTTTTAGCATATTAAAGTAGCTTCGGGTAACTTCACCCACACAACTACGCAATAATTTTTTGAGCCTAGTTTCCATCGCCAGCTTAGTGGGTCAGGCATATTAGCATCTACTGTTAAGGAATGGCTCCAGCAGTGACTAGCTTGATACATAGCCCTCATCAAGTGAAGTTTAAGAGCACCTTGGGTTGGCGGTATTGCATCTAAAGATCGCGCTTATCTTGAAAACGGACCTTTTCTGCAATTGTCTACACTTTCACATATATTGCTTCTATCGTAAATCAAGATTACAAATCTTTCAATGACTGGCATCGCATTGTTTATATCATAGGCAGTTGGACAATGCTATAGTCCCAGTAAGGTTTTCGTTAATTCTCCAAACCTCTTCCAACTGTCCCATGCTGATTTCTTTATTTTACCTGCAAAAAACTAAACTTGATTGCATCCAGTTAATGCGTGAAACAAAGGCAATGATTCACTTTTTTAAACACCAAGTCTTTCAGTCAATAGATGCATTGGAATATAACGAATGTGCTTCCCAGCACCAAATGCAACCCAGAGTTAATCTAATATGAATGTATGATATATGCCAAATTCAATAATTAAAACATCCGTGTCAAATGTGCGTAGCATCACTTTAGTATTACCAGCATTATCTGCATACTTCACTTGTAAAAATATTCTGGTATCAACTTCTTCATGTGTACAAGGTGAGACGAAATTTAGACTGTTACTTGAATTAGATCTAGACAACTTTCCATATGATGCAATTATTACGCCATCTATTTCGATTCGAATTACTTGTTCTGAAAGGATTTTGAACAACTCAATTTTGTTTTCATAAAATCTAAAGAGGGATTGCCAACTCTCTGGTATCTTTGAAGTTGAACAGACTCTACGATGTATACCTTTCCATCGCTTTTATCGAGCAGATTATTTTAAGGAATTCTCGAAATATTCATCCAAAACAATGTCAACACGAATACAAGCAAGCAATTTTATACCGATGTAGGGTAGAAAAAACATTCGTACTATAATCGGTATATACGTTTTAGTATTACCTTGTTTCTACATATTAATAACAGCAGCATTATTCAACACTGCTATTTGACCGCATTTAAAAGATGATATGTTTTCTAAGCAATTGATTAGTGTAGACTTTGTGCCAGATCGCAAGTTGACATTGATGGTGTAAACCTTTATTTGTCGTCTTTGAAATTCTTCTAGATTCCCATCTCGCACTGAACAGGCGATATAGTTGTGAAAATAGTTGACTTAAATCAACCAAAAACTAGAACGTTTTTGAACATAAGATCAATAAAACATTTTTTACCTCTCTAGATATAATTTATATATAATTTAATTATATTTAAATAATTATAATTTAAATATAAATATAGACTGTAAAACAAAAAAACACTTTTCATATTTTTAGCTTTTTATAATCTTTCTTTATTCTTTCTTCTAACTGTGCTTCGGCTGAATTAGTTTCTTTGTATTTTTTTTTTTTTTTTTTTTTCAGGACCACAATGGAAATATTGTTGTGTCAGACAATTTTTGTGCCTAATCTTTTTACCATTTGTTTTTTATCTTAATGTTTATTCTTGTTGTTTTTGTTCTTTGTTCTTTTTTCTTTCAGTTTTCATAACTTTTGTATACTTGCTTGTGGCAGAATACTTATTTACTTACTTACTTACTTACTTACTTACTTACTTACTTACTTACTTACTTACTTACTTACTTACTTACTT
>JAUZNK010085962.1:0-12847 GCA_035046665.1 Euphysa ruthae | reverse complement strand
TACTTACTTACTTACTTACTTACTTACTTACTTACTTACTTACTTACTTACTTACTTACTTACTTACTTACTTATGATACATCAGTTAGATACAATAAGATAATCAATATATAAAGGTTTGCGAAAGCATGGCAAGCTTGTTGGCAAGCTTAAAAATGGTATATAGTAATTGATGATAGAAGAAAACTGCAACAAAATTCAAAAAACAGCAAATATTGTACGCTACTAGCTATTAATATAAAATAAAACTGTAGCTAAATAGAAATAAATTTTCTTTCAACAGTTTTGAAATTGCTTTTGATTTTGTTTTGATCTATTGGAAGAATATTTGAAATTTTTATGGTATATCGCATACATAGGGAAATAAATTATAATAATTGTTTTTAATTTAAGAATATACTTTAATGCAAAGTAAATTTAAATTTTACTTATAGTATTCAACACCCGCCTTTGTAAAGAAACGAATTTAATATTAAAACAAAATGACGTTTGCATTCGAATGGAATGTTAATGATTCTTTTGTTTAAACGTTTGAACAAAATTTTCTGTAGACAGTTTGAAATTTATTTTCATTTGATTTTGTAATTAACGACAAAGATATTATATTTTATTTTATCTATTGATTTATTCTTTACTGTTCAAATTAATAAAGAAATTTGTAGGGGAGACGATATCGCTTCGATTTAATTGTTCTCTACTGTTTAAATATTATTAAAAAAGAAATGGGAAGGCGATAAAAAATAGGAAAAATTAGACACGAATTTAGGCATAAATCTTGAATTTCGGCTCAAAAATCTGCTAAATCAGCAAAAAAAGCCTTCCTTACCATAGAGAATTTTTTGCGTTGTTGCCAAATGAGCTCCTGCTGCAAAGTTCACTTTTTTGCTTTCGCAATGATATACGATACATCATTTGGATATAAAAAGACTTGATGGAAAATATTTAAAAGAAAAGATCTATTATATCGTAATCAGTCTTATCCTTACCATTATTCTGATCCTTATTGTAAATTAAATTTAGTTAGGTGTAAAAAAGTCAAATTCATTTCCTTTCCTTTATTGACATGTAAAGATACAAAAAATAATAAAATTAATAATATAATAAAAGTTTTTCGAATCTTATTTTAGGTATTCTAAAGCAATTTTATCGTAGAATGCGAGAATGATTATGGTTTTGTGGATTTCTTTTTTGTTTCAGTAAAAAAAGACATTTTTCTACGGTATATGTCTTAAAAACTTCCAACGGGTTTTCCCCTGTTACTAACAATGTCAGCTTTAAACTTTTACTAAAATTTTTTCGTAATGTGTCATAAGTCTTAGAGCCTTGACGTATTTAGCTATAGCTCATAATTCAAAACTTCATAAACAGGCCGTGTTCTTTGCCACAAAAATTAAAAATTTGTCTGTGTGGTTATGCTTATAGTTGAGATTATACCCTGGATTTTTACTTTTACTTGGTAAAATTTGGAATCTATGTTGATTTATAAAGATGTAATGGAGCTACAAAAAGCCTCGGGAGAGGAATCAATTCAAAACACTTGAGAGAGAACTTCCTAAGAAAGTTCATAAATTGACTGTCGACACGTCACCACTTCCACCTATAGATGATGCTCCTTTCTGTACTAGTGCCACGAAATTTGCATCTGCTTCAAATGACTATGAAGATTTTGATATTATTGACTATAATTTTATTATTAACTTTATTACTAACTTAAAATTTTTTAATCTATTATCGAGAAACTGTCATTTTGCCCTGATTGCTCAAATATTATAACCAGACCCTTGAGATTGCAAGAGCATCTGCTATAATCAATTTTAAGTGTTTAAGTTTAGTGTTCATGTGGGCTGCTTTATAAAAAGTGGCCTGGAAAACGAGACAATGACCGAATCAATATATAATGACTGCTAAAAGTTCCCAAACTCGAAGTAACAGAAAGAAGAAGCAAAGGGCTACTAAAAAGAGATTCAGACAGAGAAAATGACATTTCTAATGTTGCGGAGAATAGCCGAATGTTTCTTGTGTAAAGTTTATTTTTTAAGGCTTGAGTTTTTTTTTTCAGTTTTCGATTTTGAAATCCATATAACTATTTAATAAAAAGAGCTTTTAACCTAAAATTTTCACCAGCCCACCTTTTAGGGTGGTATTACACCAGTCCACCTTTTAGGGTGGTATTACACCAGTCCACCTTTTAGGGTGGTATTACACCAATAATTATAAGCACCGTTTATTTTCAAGTTTACATTTGTAAGATTTTTAAATGACGTTCCAGGGTATTTAAAAAAAGAATTAACTTGATATCTTTTGGGGTTTCAAAGATATTTACATTATTATTTTTGAGGTTTTATGGCTTAGTAAGTGAGGCAAATATTTATATATTCAAAAATTTTCTTTGCACGTTTTGGTGTGCATATCTCAGTATTAGATTGCTTGCCATTTTGTAGCTATTATCTGATTTAATGCTAAGAAAAATTACGCTTTTCGTATCTTTAAATATTTTAGAAATTTTTTTGAATATATTAGCTAGTTCTTCAAAGCGTATTTCTTGCGGAACACAACAATATTAAATGTGAAACTTCATGTACATATACAAAGGACATCTTTTCTTAGATCGGTATAAGTTTTAGCACAAATTCCCTAACTAAATCTTTAAAAATCATACTTTCAATTCCCTGGATAATTTTGAACTTTGACGATGTGGTGCAATTTGACATATTTCCAAAGCAGGGTTAAACAGAAAACCAAAACAAATATTTGTTTTCATAATAAATATTTCCATTTCAAATCCCAATCATTGATTTTTGACAAATTCAATTAGTCGATAAATACGCGAAATAACTATTTACACAAAAAACAAAATCGCCAAAAATAACTATAATACAAATATATACAGACTAAAAAAGAAAAAAAAAAAAAAAAAAAAAGAAAGAAAGAGGCAAATTATATAGATTTATGGATACTTTTCAGCAGCCAAACAACTATGCTGTTGAGTAAAAAGCGATTAAGTGAGAGAGAAAATCAACGATATAAATTATCTGACGGCAAAATTTACCAACCTCAATTAAAGCATTAAATTTATATTTACAAAACTACCATATAAATTAATTAACATGGTGCATTACACCCACAAACTCTGTTAGTGACACATGGTCGATATAAAAAACAACATCATAGAACTTTGGAGTTAATTATTAAGCATATTCATACACTTTTACATACGTATGTACTAAGTATGAAGCTTTAAATTTAAGAAATAAAAATGGGAAATAAAGACCACCTTCTTTGGGAAGATTGACATGATTATTTTTCTGATAAAATAAAAGTTAACAGGATTTTTCAAAATGGCCATAAAATTGAAACTATAAGTTACATTTGAATAAACCTTGAACAAATAAATGATATGCAAACCTTAACTCCTGAATAGTCTGAGTGCAGCTAATATTAAAGTTAATGGAACACAGTCCTGCCCTCCATCCGTCGTGATACAAGAAATATTTCATATATTTATCTAAATTATTCTTGATATATTATCTCCTGAATTCAAATGCATAATATATTTAATAATAATAATTTAATTCGCGCAAAGTGGTGATACGACAACAGCACACACGTTTTATAGCCGTTCCTCACAGATAATAACAAAAGGAAGTTATAATTCTAAATCTATACTATAAATACAAAAATGATGGTCTAAAAATCTAGCCTAAAATTTCACACTTCGCGAGTCCAGCCCGGCAGAAGATTTGAATAAGTTTCAAATTTAAACATGCCTTTAAATCAGACAGCTGTCTTGTTTTTTGTAGATCCTGCCGTTTTTATTATCACTGGTGCTTTTAAGGTTAATTTCAACTACCTGGTACCATCACATTTAAATACATGCGGTTCTCAACTTTACTTTGTGGGAGGGAGAGGAGAAACTTCTCTTTTAGGCGTTGAATTCTTACTGTTGTTTCGGCTAGCAAAGAATTTTGAGAACCTCGATGTATTTGCTGCACTTCCACTTCGCTTTCTCGATTTCTTATGATCTTTCTTCATTTTTGTTTGTAGCTGCTGATCGATCAGATTAGCCATGTCAACCTAAAAAAAAAACACATATTTTGACAATTCTTTTGGCGAAGAAGAAGTGAAATTAAATAATATAAAAATTTTATGAATCTTTAGCTTTAAAAATAAAATGCAATAAGACTGTTTCCCACCCCAGCCAGAGTAGGGTTTGAAAGCTAAAAAACAACTGCAATCTCACCTGCCAGGCTTCTAACTGTTCAGAGAGTTTGAACTTCTGCTCAACAACTGTTAATAGCTGGTTGTTCAGCTTCTGCATGTCGAATGTAGATTCTTCGAAGCGAGCATTTAACGCATTTTCTCTATAAAGAAAATACACATCATTATTTAAAGCGTTTTCCCAGTTAAGAAATATTGAACCCTTTTTTCTCTTCGAAGCGAATTGATATTTTCAACTGATTTTACAAGCACCTGTTTATTACAATATTTTCTGAAAATTACCGTTTTTATACTGTCTACTTTACCCTTGAGTCTGTTATAAATGTCACTTGCACCTTATAACAGACAGTATAAAAATTACAAAAAAAAAAAAAAAAAAAAAAAAAAAAAATCAAATGGCACAGTTATTTGCTACGGCTATTTCTAAGTCTATTAGTTCTAACAATTACTAAGAGATATATAGTCATCCAAATCAAATGCAACCAAGACAAGGACGCGAATAATTTCTAGAAACGTCTAATCTTTGTCTTGAATGAGTATTTCGGAAACTTTTCATTTAATCTGTGATTCATTAAGTCTTTTTAGCAACTGCTTCATTAGGAACCTTTAGTAGTATGGGTTATAAAATGGAAACAACATACCTAGATAATGCTTCATCTCTTTGTTGTAATGCCTTTTTAAGTTTTTCTTCCATGGTCGTATCTTCTAGTATTAAATCACGTTCTTTTCGAAGCGCACTAATTTCACGCTCTTGAAAATTTGTCTATAAAACGAAAATGAATGGTATAACTTATATTCCACTGTTTATGATAACTTTAGCCTATCAAAAAAAAAGGTAGCCTAAATTCTTTATTAATTCCACAAATTATCACCCTGTCCGCATTTAATTGTCCTAAAACTTATTTCATTTCAAGGAATAATCATCAATTATATTTAAGTTCGTTTGTATATATGTAAAAAATTGATACGCTATGCAAGACATCATGTGCGGAGTGCTTTTGATGTCACTTTCTTGTTTGAGTTATACAGTGCTACAGCAACATAGCCTACATTTTAAAAAACCTCTTCCAATGAAAATATTACATAATTTTTCTGTTCTGGCACATACTGATTTATTTATTCCGACAAAAAATTAATTCACCTTGACTTCGAATGAACTAGCAGCTTCTTCAAGGGATGTTAATTTATTTTGTGATATCACAAGATCTTTTTTAGCCTGCTGAGATTCACTAGTTGCTAAATTTAATCGTTGATTCAAATCAAGAATCTAAAAACATAAAATAAAAAGATCAATCTAAACACTTAAATGGATTTCACCTAAATATTAATAAAAAGTATAACCAGGAGGATTCTGACCTAAAATGGAAATCAAAGAAGAAAAGAAGATTATTGACTTTGGTAATCAACTCCCATGTTCTTCAAAATTGATTTAAATTAACAAAGTTTTTTGTTTGATAATTTGCTTCATCTATTCCTAATAATATAGCTAACGTGTTGTACACAAAGAAATAAGATATCTTACATGTTGTTCAAATAAATCAATTTGATCGATCTGGGATTCAGGTTGTGATATTTGATCACAATCAATCTAGAATATAAGTAAAAGAATATAAAAGAAACACATTTCAACATTTAAGAATGTTGCTCATCAGAGCTATGTATTATTCATGGTGTAAAAAGGGTTTTGTACGTCAATCATCACTAATGGAAATTTAAATAATTTACCAGGAATTTTTTTTAATATCTTCATAGATTTTCCAAATATACCGATAGATTTTCCAAATTCAGTAAAATTTAAAATTTTCATACCATTATCTCAATAATTTTTTTTTATAAATATAAAATGGCCATATGAATTAGTCTCTATTCAGATCTTTTTGATCTTTTGAATGACAAAAACCATTTATAATTTGGAAGATTTCGATAGTATATTTTCCCAGGATATTTTCAAGGCTACACTAAAATAGCGTTATTAAAATTACATAACTTTTAGACTATATCTTTCTATTGTCATATATATGGATAACTCAATATGAAAATTATCTTTAAAATTGTGAATTGTTAAATGCAGAATCAGTTTTACATACAAAGAAATCATCCATAATATTAGATTTATAGTATATTAATAACATTATTTTGAGAAATAAAAAGACTAATGTTAAATACAAAAAAAAGAAGATTTAGCTTACGCTATTTCCAGATGGGCTCCTATTTCTCGAACGCGACTGTGTGTCAATGACACTGAACGACAATATTCGCTCTCCAATCAAGTCTATAATTTGATCTACAAGTCTTGTTAGCTGCTCGCAAGATGTATCATCATCACTAAGTTCTTCTTTATCTGATTGCATCTCCAAATCTTCAAATAATAACTTTTTACGTAATGTTGATAGCTTTTTAAATGTGCTTTGAAATTCAGCTTTCAACTAAAAGAAATAGTGCTGTAATATAACTAAATAACTAAGCAAAGTTGCGGCTATATTTTTTTTTTGAAAAACTTCTTCAACCAGTCTTTCTTTATTGTTTTTAAAATCAATAAAGTCAATCAATAAACAAAACAAAACAAAAAAAAACCAGGTTAAATATTTTACTTATTTGATGGCTCTGCATTGTTAAGTGCTAATTTTTGTTCCATCAGAATTAACGACATCAATGAAAAGTTTAAACAAAGAAGTGAGAGGAACTAAACTAATGAATGATTCATTGATTTTTCTATGTAGTGGATTAGTAACTCCATCCTCATTTCATTCCCTGATTATCTCGACCAGTCACACCCTCGTTATCTCAAAATTTTAAACGTGTTTATTTATATATATATATATATATATATATATAACAACATGTTAACGCACCAAATTTTATAGCAAACGGTTTAATTTTATTATTATGATGATAGTGATGTTGATGATGACTCCAAGGAGTACATACTTTTGATTAATAGCAAGTGTTATTTTGAACAGATACTTTAACTCAAAATGGGATTAAGAGAAGTGGTTAATAAATTGATACCTTTAAATGTTTCTCATCAGTCTGTGTTAGCAAAGAGATACCATTGCCATCAGCAATATCGTGGCGATCCTTCTTTGGAGTGCTCATATTCTGGATGTCCATATCAGCCTCAGAGAGAGACATTTCTAACTCACTGAATAAAGATTTATTTTTTCCATTAAATGGTGTAGGCATCTAAATAAATGATGATAAAAAATGTTATCTGAGATATATTTGCTTATTTCAACATGGGTACACCATCACTGGTTAGCATATTAATTCCTTTTGGATAACATTTGTTATAAATACAACATAAAACAACGCAAAATAAAGTACAGAAATTTCTTAGGTATAATTTTATATTATATATTCAAGATAGGATAAAAATTCGAAAAAGATAAAATGGCTCAGATCAGTTGTCAGTATTTCTTAAATTTTAATTGTTATATTATATAATTGTTATAATATCTTATTTATATATTTTTTAAATGTAAACAGACCTTAATATTAATAGTTACTTTTAATGCAAGCAGATTTTGATATTTACGGTTAATTTTTTTCCAAAGCGGTGACTATTAGCTTGATTTTTATGATTCAACCACAAAAAGGCACAAATGAATTTATACTAAATTTGTGTATCCATAGAAGCCAAAAATCCCCCAATTTAGTTTAGATTTTCAGTATGTCAATCTCGCAAAAACCAAATTTATTTGACAGGATTTTACAGTAACTATCTTAGCAAATCTTTATACCCATAGCAACATTTGTAAAACACTTTATACAGTGCTTCTGAAAACTGAATCTAATACCTGTGTTGTGTAATCCTCTATTCGATCTTTTAATTTGTTATTCTTTCTACGCAATTTAATTAAATCTGCCTGGCAAACTTCCATCTAAAAGTAAAAACTCACTAAGAAGCAAATTAAAAGAAAACTTCTACTATTTATTATAAATCTGTGGAAACACCGATCAGAAGTATAAGTCCAAGAAGCATTTTGTTTTTATATGACAATTATAGAAAACCTTTTATTTCGTGATGAAAACATGAAAGTGAAATAAACACGTGTATCTGATAAATTATATCATCTTTACTTAACTCAAGGTGATATATTAGATATATGATAATTGAAATTAAAAGCAATTCTTAAATAAAATAAAGGAAAATCAAAATGGTTAAGCTTTAGACAGTCAGATATTTTAATACAATGCTTTAAAAGTTTTTTACTGAATATTTATCAGTAAGAAACAGGACCATCAAGAATCTATGGATAAATTTATATGAACACTACGCAATATAAATTCGATTAATATCTTTTTTATTTAGAAATAAATTTTTTCTCTTGATAGATTCATTTATAAAATAAAGAGAGCTAATTTTTGCATTTATTCATTTTAGTGTAATTGGTGTTTTACATTGTTTCCTTGTGACTTTGTTTTTTTTTTTCATTGGGTTATCACAACAGTTTCAGTGAAAAAATGGCTTTATGTTGTTATAGAAATTCTGGAAGGAAAAGGCTGAATTTTTGAAAAATAAAATAAGAAAACCTTAAAGTCATTAAAAGTGTCATTTGCACATATGAGAATTGTTCATCATAAGAATTTTTTCTCTTGACAATTCCAATAAGAATCTCTTCATCAGAGATGCAAACTACTATTTCTAAAAAATTATTTGAAAATGACCTAAATTAAGGTAAAATATAATGCATAATTAAGGCAATGTTAGGAATGTCAGATCATCACTAGAATTCTAATGAGTAACTATTTTTACAGAATTTTTAATGGTAAAACAACAGCCCTTACCAAAATCATGTAACGGATTGATAATTTATGATAATTTTATGCAATTTGTCTGAACTCTCGATTTTTGAATTGAAATAGGAAAATGAATCAGTGCAATATTACTTACGATGGAAACCTAATGTGCAGAAATTTAGATTTTGATACTTCTGACAACTTAATAAAAAGATAGATATAATCTATACCTGCTGATTTAAAAAATGGATTTCTCTTTCTAGCTGCGCAATTTTTGCAAAAGACTTTTCCTCCTGTGCAGATAGTGATTCTTTTTCTCGCGTGCTTTCCAGTAGTGAGGATTCTAAGTATAACTTTTCTTCCAATAATCTTCGTACCTTTACAAAAATAGCAAATTTGAAATTACTATTCCAAAAACACTTTTGAAATATTATTTATTATTTTTAAATATTATTTAGACTTTTGAACAGTTAGCGAGTTATAAATGGCATAACATTACCAGTAAAATATAGATGTCAAATTATGGGTCCTGAATGATTTATTTGGTGACCGGCAATGCTAACCTAATGGAAACATCATCTATAGCAGTAAAACAACAGCATGTGTTGTTTGAACATTTGACAATTAGGTTTAATACAAATAATGACAATTAACGTTAATAAAAAACTATTTAAATGGAATAAATAAAAATCAGAAAAAACAAGCAATATTAGTTATTAAGACTTTAAACACTTTTCAAAACTTTAAATTAGAACAACCTGCCACTTGGTAAAAGAAACAAATATAAAATCCAAATAGAACACCATAGATCAGGTTGACAAGTTTGCAGTTCACACTGCTAAACTAAAACTGGTCCTGCTTGTTAGCCAGTTTCTAGCAGAAATTTCTTAGCTTTAATATAGAAAAAAACAGTTTTTTGTTATTTCGTATAAAGAAGGAAGTTTTAAATATTGTATTATTGTTTTGTGTTTTGCATGGGGGAATTCTTTAGTAAAAACTGTTCTGTTAAAACCAAAGAGTTTTTTCTAATTTATATTTCTATGGAAAACAGGTAGCAGGAAATATTACAGGGGTGAGATTTTCAGTGAACATTCCATTATGCAAAATCAAAGAAAAAAAAAGAAAACAAACCTGCTCCTTTAAGTTCTTCATTTCAACATAGTCAATATAATCAGTGCTTTCAGAACCAATTGTATCAATTGTATTACCAATACTGCCTCTTCTACGATTATATGGGGAAGCATTTGCATCATCCATTCTTTCATCAAGTCGCTTTGATAACGCTTCTACTTGTTTTGACAGCTCTTTATTATAAGATTTCATCTAAAATAAATCAAAAGCATTTCATTGTTATTTGAAATCAATTGTCATAAATCAACTTGCATCAAAAAAAATTAATTTTGGTTTGGTCTGCATTTTTTTTTCTTGTAAAAAAATTTTTTAAAAAAATTTTTTAAAAAATCATTTGTATCAAATTAAATTAACTTAAATAATAACTCAAACTTAACTATTAACAATTCCTAAAGACAACCTGAGACAAGAGAAAATAGAGGTGTGTTAAGGTCCGGTTAAAAATACTTAATGGTCATCATTTTTTCAGAGATAAACAAAAAATGAATTCTGGTAACATTTCCAAATGTAACCAGAAATGTTTTTAAAATGTAAAGGTCAAGTTACATTACAGTAAAATTTAAAAACGAAATCGTATAAAAATTTTTTTTTTCAAAACTGAGTAAAAAACATTTTACATAAAATAGTTAAATAGTGGTTTTAAAAGACACACCCTGTTATCTATGATACACCCAGATATCTATGATACACCCTGTTATCTATGATACACCCTGTTATCTATGATACACCCAGATATCTATGATACACCCTGTTATCTATGATAAACCCAGATATCTATGATACACCCTGTTATCTATGATAAACCCAGATATCTATGATACACCCTGTTATCTATGATACATTCAGCTATCTAAGAATAACAAGCAATAATAAAGAATACATCCTTTTTATCTAAGAATAACAATCAATAATAAAAACAGTTATAACTACAGTCATTGGATATATCTATGGAAACAAAATAACAACATGCCGGCATTCCTCTAACTGAAGATTTAAAGGCTACCATTAATTACATAAAGAGGGATTTATAAGTTTTCATTGTAGTTACATGCCTATTTCTTTCCTTTTTTCATTAAAAAATTTATTACATGAGATAATGTAACTAAATTTTATGTATGAAAAAAAAAACCCAATAACCACTTGGAATTTTATATATTTGTGATTTTTCAAAAGAGGAAATATGCCCTGTGAAGTATTCATGGATTGCAACACTGGAAACAAGTAGAGATTTTAAGTTTTTAAACAAAATTTTAGGAAAGAATAGGCTTTTTCAGAGGGAGATAACCATCCAGTGGGGTACTCTCAAATTTATTTCATTCTACAATGTATGGGATTGTTTATTGTCATAGATAGTTGAAAGTCTGCATACTGGAGTCTGTAGGTTCAAATCCCAAAGGGATTTAAACCTACCTCTTGATTTTTCAGGTAACATATGCAGAGAATAATTAATTTCTCAGACTTTATCAATACTCTCTAACATTGACATTTACAAGTCTCATTAAAGTGACCATATTTGGACTAATTGATTTTTTAAACTAATCTTTTCTAGAGACACAATTTATGTAGAATGGTAGAGAATATCCTCATCAACATCATACAAAAATTAGGAGACTCGTTGAATTTTCTCAATATTTAAACAACCCTTGTTTTTGGGCTGTTTGCCATAGACAAGCCAATACTACATTTCTTTTAAAACATACCATTTAGTTTATAAATTATTCCCACTAACATCATGTAAAAAACTAAAAAAAATCTTTAGAGCCAATATTTGTTAATATGTAAAATTGGCTGAAAGAGAATTTCTTTTTAAAAACCAGTTCTGTATACCACCCTTTATCTGTGTAATATCCTACAAAAATTTCTTAGAGCAGTTTTTCGGGATATCTATGGATTGATAGGACCTTTTTCCCTCTGGATCTTAAAACATCTGTTTTTTACAGGGAATATCTTTTGCGGAACAAGGCCTTTGGTCTCTTAAGCTGTAAAGACTCTGTTCCAATATTTCATCAAATAATTCCGCTTTATCTACTAAATTTTCGAGCATGCTATGACTGTAAATTTTACAGTAAACACTGATTTTGATAAATACAATTCTAAATATTTAAAAATAAGTTTACAAACCCAATTTGGTTAAATAAATTAAGTTTCACCTCGTCTAGTTCAGTGACCAAAGAAGAATTTTGGACAGACATATCTTCCATATTTGATTGGTGTGACTTTTCAATTGACATGGATGAGCGATGAACCATGTTCAACTGTCCACTAAGATTGCTGAATTCTGATTGAAGCTCTTGCATTCTGATCTCGTAGCTTTGATCACGTTCTGTAAGCTGATTGCGAAGATGGTGTTTCTCCTGTTCCAGTTCCTGAAACAACATTTTTACAAGCCTTGTTGAAAAATTCTCTTTAAGTTTGAAAATGGAAAGATCTGTAATATATTAGCAGATAAAGTCTATTAACTTTTAAGAGGTAAAACCTCTTGAAAAGAATGCAAACAAAAGTTTTAAATCAAACAGCTTGTACATTCTTAATTTTTATTACAGTTTATCAAGTACCGCCAAACAAACAATATCTACGGTATTATATTTTATCTCCTCCAACGTTTTTGTACTAAAATTTTCAGTAAGTATTTAATTAAGTAATTAATTATTTAATTAAGAATTTTGTAAGCCAGCACTTCAGTGGTTGTTCATTTATGGTACACTTATATAATGCAAGCATATCTTATTTCTAATTCTCTAATTAGAGAATTAGATAT
>JAUZNK010085951.1:0-12847 GCA_035046665.1 Euphysa ruthae | reverse complement strand
ATCTAGTTATGGTAATATAAACACAAAGTTCAACAACCAAGGCAAAATACAAATCCCGAGCCAAGTGAACTTGATTTATAGAGGCAGATATAAAACGGTTGAAAAAGAGAATTTAATAGCATTCAAGGGCATAAGTGATTTCTCTATAAAATGCCCTAATAAAAAAAATTTGTAACTGTACCTTTTCAATGGGTATATACGATGTAATTTCTTTGTTTACAGCCATCAATAACCCCATGGTTACACTATATGACACGGCACTGGAAAAAATTGAATAGTTCTACCTCATTCTTAACTTTAAAATTGGTAAAAAAATTTTTAGAGCTTAAAAGGAAAGAAATTGAACATTTTTGATATTACAATAATATCAAAAAAACATTAAATTTATTTTTTTTATTATGATGAGAGATCATCAAAATTTAAACTTTATAAATGATGACCACCCATGGCGGAGCATAAACATGATTATCACCCAAAGCCGAGCACAAACATGAGGCCTACCTGAGCCACAGGCTCATCTTCAATCTTTAATTCTTACCTTGAAAACCCCATAAAAAAACATATTCTAATATGGAAAGGCAATCATTAAAAAATCTCAAATAAGAATTTCAGAAAAGTGAAAACCCTCATGTCAAAAATTGTTTCATGAAAAATTGGCATGCAGATGTCACTATTCATTGATACCAAATAATTCCACTAATCGCCACTAAAAAACAAATTAAATCTAACATATAACTATAAATGCAAATATATAAAGCAATATATAAAACAAACTAAATTATACTTATTATTGCTTTTCTAGTATAAGTATCAATTGATAAACTAAACAAGTATATAATTAATAAAAATTTAAATTTTTAAAACAAAACAAAAAGCTTAGACGTGTTTTTGACATTGGCCTTAAAATTTAATTTCAAACGTTGCAATGTTCTATATCAACAAATATTGAAATAAGAAGCGTTTTAATTGGTTTTTTTTGGTTGACTGTAATTTGCTGGCTGAACTATAAGAAATATTGCACTTTAGTGAAAAGGCAATGATCAATTTATTTATTTTGAAATTTTTTGAATTTTGAAATTAGAAAATCATTTCATAATGTTGTTGTGTTTTATTTGGAAGAAAATAATTAACGTGGCATTGATGCAGGATGAAGAATAATGATAAAATCCAAATAAAGTGACATTCAAACATCGTGTGGACGTCGTCTGGAATTTAAAACGATCTCATGGGATTTTTGTTATCATTGTTGTCACTTTATTCCAAATAATTGCAATGATTGTTGAAGCCTTAACGAAACAACATTTAGATGAGCTACATGTCTTTCTGCCCGTGTAGCTACATCAGTAATATCAGTATATCTGTGTAGTTGTATAGAATCCAGTATTTTGGGCATGTGATGTACTCATTTTTTGACATGGCCTTAAACACTGTTAAAAAGCACTTTAAATGGTAACAAACAAATATAATATGAAGCAATAAAAGTACAACATGTTTCACAAATAAAAATTAATATATTAATATTTTATACTAGCATGATATCGCATGGTAAGCAAGGTACAACACACAATCCAATCTTTTAAGATTGTCAATATCTTGTCACCTTCTGAAGCTTTCCATTTCTCCCAAAATATACAAGACATCTTTTAACATTTTATTTCTGGGTGGTAGCAGGAAGAAGACGAGAGAAATGCCTTTCAGTAAATCTAAAAAGGTTACCTTTGTAGCTGGGTTGTCCTACGCGTTTTTCAGCTGATGAAGCAACTTCTGATACATATTTTTGTACAACTCTATCAACGAGTACCAAATCAAAGTACAATGAGATTAGTTTTACTACAATTTTTTTATGCATATGTGCATTATATGCACAAATATTTACCAGATGAAAAAAGCTCTTTTTATATTACATTTTTACTCCTTTTTGTTCTGTCGGGTAAGACGTAGTCATTTGATCCGATCGATCGACACCACCCATAAGCTGGTTGTACTTGTGTATCACTATCGGTATATGTGTTTCGACCCTTCGTCTATCAACTACTTTGTCTATAATGCACGTTGACATAATGAATACATCACTTTTATCTTTCCATTGTGTTATCACGATATCCGACAAGTTCTCCACGTTTTAACTTCCTACAACATCTGAAACACTATTGTTCAAAATATTTCCACAGAATTTAGCAATTGTCAATATAAAAACAATGTCCTATATCTAGTAAACCATGAGCTAGATACAAGATTATTTTTGACGCATCAGATACAAGATTATTTTTGATGCATGGTAGTCTTTTTCAATACATGTTCAATAATGTCTAGTCCTGTGTAGATCATTAAGTTCCATACGTTCCATAAAAGCAACAACTCATCAATCGAAATATCACAATTGAGACAGAAAAGCAGCTTGAAACATTCAAACAAGAACATTGAGGAAAGTATGGACAGGTAGAATTTATTACATTTATTATCTCATATTTATACATATACATATATATATATATATTATCTATATTTATTACCCTTACCCAATCCTACATTATTGACAAAACAAGTTTATTTTGTGACATAAAATGTCTAAACCCAGGAGTTTCCATGAGTACGTTTTTAGAATAATGCCAATCGTAACGGGGTTTATGAAGTAAGCCACAATATAATATGGCTAAGTACATTCTAATATCACTCGTCTTTATGGACTCCCAGTTATAAAGGCGAGAGGATTTAGCATAAAGTTTTATATAATTATGCTGTTCAGCATATCTATTGGACATTGTCACAATCTATGAGATCATCAGTAAAAATCAACTTAAATATTTCCAGCAGATCATCTTACGTTACACTTTCATGGATGCCAGGTTGATCATCAAACGTATGACGTTTCATACCGGTCACAGACTTTGTTTCTGTCCAATTGACATTGATAGATTTTATGAGGTGGCGATGGGTCACCTCCTTTTCTTCTTGCCTTTCGAGACCTTTTTCTTGATGGCCCAGAAATAGCTTTGAACAGAATATTAATTGAAATTGGAGTGGACCTTTTTTCACTTCAGCTCTCTTCTATAACTTCTTCAGTGGTGTCAAAGAGATCAGCAGCATCCAGTAGAGCATCTTCAGACTCTAATTCACTAATATGAGACATATCATCCTCTGTTTCTAGCATAAAATTTATTATACCAGGTGTAGAATGGATAAGCTTTCCTTACACTAGCTGAAATAGGCTCAAAATGTCCGCAGATAAATGACGAAAAAGATAGGCATGGTTACACATCCTGAAAATGGATAAGACTATGTTTACACTAACTCAAATAAACTTTAAGTTACAAGGAGCTTGCAACATTTTTGTTGAATTTCAAGCTTCGAGAGAAGAAGAAGTTCTCATTTTCCAGCAGCAAAAAATCATAAAATTTTTTTTAGGGTTTGTGTCTGTGGAAAATTCAAAGCAATTTTAAAAGTTTTTAACAAAATAAATATAAAGAAATAAAATTCTTAGGTATACCTCGTGCCACGCGATAATGGTAGCAGGTTGTAAAAGTAGTACATAAACTTTAGAATCAGATTAATAGCTACTTCAGATTGCTAAAAAAAAAAAAGGAAGCAAGATTTAGCACTGTATAAATATAGATATGTTTTAACAAATAAAATGGGAAAAACTCCAAAGTTATTTGGGTCCACTTTAAAACCAGTAGCACTTGACATCAAAATTTCTAAAAAAATATCCATTTTCTTCAGAGGAGACTGGAAATATCTCTTACAAAAATTAGAAGTAATTACTGAAAAAAAAAAATCATAAGTGACATAGCTGATGACAGAATAATAATTGAATCATAAAATGCTCTAAACAAGGAAAGTTTGTCAATAACAGACATGCGTAAAAGCTCATGACCCATTAGGTACATAAAAATTTCTTTGTTTTATTAAGGTTTTCATTTTATTCAATGCTTGGCTTGATTATTATTTGTTAATTTTGGAAAACTCTTGCAACAAACTGATACGAAAATAACTATTCCATCAAGTTAGTGCCGTTATTCATCCACAAACTTAAAACAGGAGCAAGCAGAGGTAAAAATTTACCTTTTCTTTGGCATTCTTTTTCTTGTTGATAAGATCTCTGAGTTCAGTAAAAAGATATGTAAACTCTGCAGAATATTGACTGATCTGTGATGTTGTACGTGCGCTTTGTATTGAAAGAGTAACGTCATCCTCAGTATCTCCTGTTATAGACAACATTACACCATGCAACAAACCACCTTTTGCACGACTCGATAACACTTGCATACCAACAGTAAATCCTAATACAATAATTTTAAAAGTGTCTTAATCAATAAAATTTCAACCCAGGTTTAAACCAGACTTTATGTAGAGTTACATCATCATCTGTGCAACAAATATATTGATTATATAATTCTGTAAATAATAATTTATAATAAATATTAATTTATAATAAAAACTTCTTTAAAAGAATATGATGTAAAATCTCATTAAGAAATGACCGTTGATAAGGCACACAGCTAACCCAACAACATGCATACATATAGAAATAAAAACCGAAATTTTGGTACAATAGTACCGATAGCTAAAATCCAAAGAAAAAATTTAAATCTTTGTCTATCTAATTTCCAGGTATTATTTTTTTTTCTGTAAGAACTAATTTTAGCTGTCTAATTTCAAAAGTAGCTAAATGGAATTTATGGAAAACCTAGTCTTTCATAAAAGAAATTTTAAAATCTAACCTCCATTTGGATTTGCACTGTCATATTTTCGAAGCACCTTTAGAATATCCATAGGAGTAACAGCTTTCATAATTCGGTCCTGCGCTTTCGTAGGTAACTTTTGACCAAGCAAGCTTCGTATCATGAACTTGGCTAACTGCAATGCTTCTAACGTGTAAGTTGAATACCTCATGAAAAAAGATTTCAAATCAAAAAATAATAATTACCCATTACAAAGTACTGTAACACAGCATTTAGCATTCAGTTTAATTTGCACAAAATATTCAATTATATTTTTATTTATTTACTTTTATTTATAGTTTTATTTATTTATATTTACTTTGACTTATACATAGAAAAGTCTATTTTGAATTAGATTTGAAAATAATTCTGAGAGAAAAAAGTTATACCTTCTGCCATCAAAGGCTAAATATTTTTTTAAAGTTGATAAACAACAGACTGCAGTTTTGCCTCCTGTAGGGAAATAAATATTAGAAAAAATTAATAAGAAAATAATATTAGAAAATAAAAATCAATACCTAGGCATTTCTACATAACCTTTTTTAAAAAGCATATGTGTAACAAAACCAGCATCCACAATATATTTAGGTAGTTCAGATAACCAAATAACAGGCTGGTCCATTGAAACCAGTTTACGCCACTTAACAGCAACTTCGAAGATATCACGCCATGAATAATTGCGCCCCTTCCAACCTTTAAATGATTTCGGATGAGCCCAGTACCTAAACATTAAAAAAAAAATTTCATTTCAATGAATTTTCTTTCAAGAGTTTTTAAATCTATTTTTATTAATGAAAAAATAATTAAAAACTTTTGATTTTTATTTTAATTTTAATTTTGAAATTTAACAATATTTTTGAGTACATTTATTATAGGTTATTAGGCCATAAAAAGGATGTTCACCCTTCCAAAATTAAATGCAAAACTCATAAAAAATACTATTTAAATAGATCAACTTTCATGAACAAATAGATTAAGTGTCCATTAAGTTTCATAAGAAATATTTTTTTCTCTCTCGAAGGTTTATTTCCACGCAATGCTTTACGCACCTTTTAACACGTAATAAAACAATAAACTTACTTAATAATAATTTAGGTGGTCAAACTTACTTAATAATAGTTTGCCCTACGTCCATCGCAGCAAGAGCCATTGCTAAATTCTTTCTTTTATTTTCCATGAAACCGTAAACTCTGTACTGTAATAACGGAGCTAACTTTCTGGCTTTACAAAGTAGAATCTAAACAAAGAAAACTTAATCAACTTACTAAAAATATGCTGATCATTGATCAATACACATCAACAACTAAATAATAAAAGTGTTTTGTGGGTGTGAACTCAGAACTGGAATTACTATAAATGTGTGAAGTTAACTGACTTGAACTTAGTAATGGAGAAGCATCCTAAATTTGAATTAAGTATGAAAAGAACATCTACAAAGTTGAACTAACTCATTTTAATGAAATATGGAAGTTTTTTCTTGGCTATTAGTGAAGCCATACTTGACATTTCAAAAAATAGTAAATCCCAGCATGCAGTGCATGCATTAGACTTAGCTTTTGTAAATTTTATCTAACAGAGGTCTGAGAAAACTTCAACAATGCATTTCAGCACAAAGCCTTAGAAACAAACCAGAAACCTAATCATACAAACTGAGAGGTATGGTAATTAAAATAGTAATTAAAAAATACCTTTTTGTTGTTTGACAAATCTTCAAAATCAAGCCCCTCCACATCACTAATTAAGAAGCAATAAATATAATTGATTGGCTGAAACAGATATTAAGGAGATATCTGATTGGCTGCTATCTGGTGATGCAAAGCAGAATTAAATAAATTCAAAAAGAGAAGAGAAAATTTATCAAAAGTATTGAATGCTACGGGCTGGAACCGAAATATTTTAATGTCTAAAGAATCCGAAAAATTTCCTCATATTCCTCATATTACATCAGATCCCGACGTAAGTTTTCTCTATCTCCATATACATACGTATCATAAAGTAATTATCTTCTTTTGCCCTTTTTATTTCACTTATTTAGGCACCTAAAATTAATGCTTGAATGATGCACAAGTCAACAAGTAAAACTTTGAGGTAGCTGGAAAAAGGTTTGCAAAAAAAAAGAAAAAAAAAAAAAAAAATCTAAACAACAAATAGGTAAATATAACACTTACGTCATTTGAGGTTCAATCCCAGGCTGTTCTGTATAGTTCTAAACATAAAAATATTATTTTTGACAATGGACATTAATAAACAGTGTAATAGACATGAATTTCAAATAAAAGGAATTTATCTTGTTTCAAGCTATGGCGACAAGCTCTATAAAGTTTTGTTATAAATAAAAACATTTTGTAGATAAAATAAAATCAACCCTCTGAATTTCATTGGCTCTTAGAAGTTAGATGGTAGTAACCAGCCGATGGGCCTTTTGTTCAATGTATTTAAAACATGAACAGAGAATAACTGGTTGCCGTAATTTTGATGATAGATTTATCAAAGGTATGTGTGGCAATTTTTCATTTGTTATTTTTATATAAAAACGCAATTCTCTAAGGATTAAATTATTATATCTAAAACATTCGCTCCTACACAGACCTGTATTGTTAGACATTATTGTTAGAAAGAATCAATTAAGCACTCTTTTCTCAACTAACAAATGTTAATTGAATCTTTGCATATTCATTATAATACACCACCACCTTCTATAGCCATTGAACTGTGAGCTACACTCTTAACAAAGATTAAGTTAAGCAATGTAGGTAAGTGTATTAATAATTAATGTTTTTCTCATTCTCATCAAAAACCAGAAGCTGGAAACTTGTCTAGATAACATTTTGTTATGAAATATTGGCTTGAAATAAGGGGTGGTGAGCAGTCATTGACCACTGAAAATCTTACTTTGACCTCATATATTTCCTTTGTGTTGTTCATCATGAACGCCCACTTGTATAGGAGTTTGAGTTTTTTAAATTTTTTATATTTTTCTTCTATTAAGTTTAAGAACTTCGGAAGAAGTTTTATTGTAATATATATTACATTTTTAGTTACAATTCATAACATTAAAAAAAAAACTAACTAACTGTTGTTTTTAATAATGAAGTGAGCCGCCATTATTTATATATTTGACTAAGGTCACGCACGGGTAGATCCTAAAATGTCAAGAAACAAAGTCATATTCAGTTGACCAGTCAATGTTGCCCTTTTTCCACTCACCTCACACTCATTAACTAAATTTTCAAAGTAAATAGCAAATGTCTTATGTTTATCATAAATTTGATGCATAGCCTTCAAAAGATGGTCAATCCATCATGTACCATACGCAAAGTCATCCCGCATGTTCTCAAAAAGCTCTTGTTGCTCATATCACTTTTTAAAACTGTTTTTGTATGTCTGGTATATTATATGAGAATGTCATAACTAGAATTCTAACTGACACCAAATAAATTCTATGTGTACTCCGTATGCGTCACACAGTTTTTTAATGACACCATTTTTATCGCTTCATTTTGAATACCTTTCATCTCAAAAGCATCTATAAATGCATTCAAAATACCGCTTGCGTTTTAAGATTTGTGTCTTGAGGCTTAACAATTTTCAAAGAAAAAAACCAAGATCTTAATTTGGATGCGCCAGGATCTATAAAGGAAATATAAATTTTTTTCCTTTTCAGTTATCTGTTGAATCATCTGTATAAGTTGACCTCGTGTATAAGTTGATCACTGATTTTTTAACAAAAAATTATTTATGAACAAAAATGTCTAAAATACATGTAAAGATTCTTACATATTGCTATTCTGTATACAGATAATCATTTGTTGTCCAGAATCTTTTTAAGAAACTATGTTTCAGGAGACTAAAGTTAGTTGTGTTGTTTTTTTCAATGGATAGAATATTTAAACAAAAGTTCAGAAAATATTATTATATAAATATTATATAAATACATATATTTTCTAAATTTTTCATGCTATTGTATTAAAATCATGTCCGGCCAAATTTGTTCACATATAAAAACATATCCATTTTGACAAGACATTGTCCAACGACGATGAAATCCTTATTCCGAGCCTGTATAAAACAAAAACAATGCATATACTATTCATTCTTTTAAACACAGTTTTTTCATAGCCACTAACAAAGTATATACAAAAAACAAAATAAATAAAAACATAGGCTCTTAAACTAAAAAACATTATAAATAATGTATAAATAATGTATAAATAATATTAATAATTATAAAGTAAGACTCAAACTATTTAATCAATTCCTGCCTTTATTTATATTTCAAAGAAAGAATTCTTATAATAATAATAATAATAATAAATATTATTTAATAGGCTTCAATAAAATTATTTTATCAAATTAATAACACCCTTCCTTTTTTTAAACTAGTGGCCACTTGAGCTGATCTTTTGCGGACAGTTACGTTTATATGACGCAAAGATAAATAGGAGTAAATAGAATTAAATTTATTCTAGCGTTTTTACTAAAGAAAAGAAAACAGATTTTTCATAAATTTATTAGTTATTATTTAAGTAAAATAAGCACACTTTTATCCTACTCCTATAAAACAACAAAACATGCAAGATTACAAAAACTTGTTTACAAACAACAAATAAAAATTTTAAGTATTAACATATCAACAAATATTAACCAACATTAAAATTTAATTTTTTTTTCTTTCCATAACGAAAAGAAAATATATATATATATTAATATATATTTTTATAATTTTATAACTTTCAACAGTTCTCCAGTCAAATTCTTCTGCAATTTGTTATTTAATCAAATCTTCAACAAATGGGTAGTTATTTTACCTGCGGACGAAAATTCTGTCAAAATACTCTGTCATATTAAAATTATTCTGAAAAAAAAAATTCAACCGAGTTATTGCTTTAGGTTTAATAAAAAATATGCATCATTCTTATGCAAAATATTATTTTATCTTTGAAAGATAAAATACATTTTTTATTTCTATTTTCTTACCTTTTAAAATCAGAGTACCTCAGATAAAAGAGAAGTAATTTTTGTTAATTATCGGCTACCAGTTTTGTTTTTTAATTAATAAATAATAATAATTAATAAATAATAATAATTAATAAATAATAATAAATAATAAATAAGGTTAGAATTATAACTAGAATTTTAACGGCTCGTCAAAGTTCCAAATTAGCTGTGAAAATTTAATAACATAAGCTTCCATAAGAAGATCCAGGCAAGTTTTATTTATGATAAAAATATACCAGCGTAGGAGTGTGCAAACAATCCGCTACTGGCAACACAGTAAGAACTTAAAAAATGGTGAACCAATTCGCATTTCTAGAAGAATTATCAAGAAAAGAAACCAATGAGGCAAAATTTTGCTGCCACCCAATTCATTATCGACATTATTGCCTAATAGAGTAAAGTAAAGCTTTAGTAAATTTATTTTTTGAGAAAATCAAAAAATGTAATTTTCATATACCGATAAATTACAAGCAAAATCAAAATTAATTTTTTAGTTAATAAAAATTGTATAAATACAATTGTTGTATAGTTTGATTATTTCATTAAACTCGGAGCATTTATAATAAAGCATATTCATGATAAAGTACAATTTTGCAGTAAACGTTTTCCAGTAAAATGTTTACTTACGAAATGATTAGGTAAGATCTTCTTAGCCCATATATTTCTGTAGTTTTCTGGCAAATCCTCATCAAAACGATATGCTTTTAAGGGATGGTCAAGACGCCGATTCAAGTAACGATAAAAATCTAAAAGTAAAAATAACTAATTAATGAAAAAATAATTACAAGATGTTATTATTTTTTTCATCTCGTGATTTTGAAAACCACATAAAAAACTAATTCAATACAACCACTTGATGAAATATGTGACAAGGCTAAAAACTAGAATCTCCAAGATTATAATAATATACTATCCAGACACCATCAAACACTTCCAAAATAACCATAGCAACATTAAATGAAAAATGTACAGAATTTCAGAATCAAAAAAAAAAAAAAAAAGAAAGAAATTTTGAAAAAGAATTCATTTTCTACCACAACATCATTTATTTTAGCAAATAAAACTTTAAGAAAAAACAAATTGATGACATCATGGCAAAATATTTTTAAATCTACCTCTCAAATATAACGGTTCTTTGTAGACTTGATTACAAGCACTCGATAACATGACCTGAAAAAACAAGGTATTTTTTTTTGTAAATGGATGGTTAAACAAGAAGATTTTATCTAACAATGAAAGCTATAAAAACAAACTAAAGAGAGGTTAAAAGAAACTCATTGTTTATAAAAAGAGGTTTTGAAAAATATTTTTTAGAATAAACATTTTTAGAGAAAAGAAAATCGTAGAGAGAACATAAAACTTTTGAAGGTAAAAATCAATTAATTGATTAATTGATTGATTAATTGATTGACCAATAAAATTTGCTTTACAGCGCATAAACATTCACCCTCAAAAGAGAAATGTTTTTCGTGAGATTCATTCTCCTTGTCACAGCTTACCTCTTGACAAAGATTAGATGGAAGCAAATCAATATAATCTATCTTTTAAGAAATTGTGTATTGGACATTTTAAATAATTATTTTATGATCTTAACATATAAACGATTTTACGAAGCACTACGATTTTACTCAGGACACCTGTTAATAACGATTTTATGCAGTATATTTTTTACTAAAATGAAATATCCCTTGAAATTTAAATAGAAATTTATTAAAATTTTGCTGAACCAACCAACCTGATTTAGCAAATGATAATTCTATGTTAAACCTTTCAACCTGATTTCGAAAATTAACTGTAAATATTGTCTTAGCGTTACACTACGCTTCCAGACATGGTTTTTAGAGGAGAATAGCTTTTGATTCAGACACATTTCGAAATAAAAAAGTTAAATCATTTTTTTTTTTTTTTTTTTTTTTTTGAGTGTAAAATTAAAATAATCTATTTCACAAATCTATAAGAGAAAAATTTTTTTGCTTATCATAATTAAGTAGAAACCAGGTTGATAAAATCAAGTATGAATTATGCGCATCATTATTTTTCTCAGAAAAGCTCTAAATGCTTAAGCCAACTTTGAATACGTTTGTGTTTAAATTCAGTAATTTTAATGGGCCAAAATATGAGAAAATAAAAATAAAATAAAAAAAAGGAAATACAAAAAATAAGAAGTAGTTTGACTCTCAATATTACAGCTGCAAGGGAATTACAGAAAAATGTCATCTAGAAAAATATCAATATTAAGAAATGACTTTTATGGTAGCGGTAAAATCCAAAAAAAAAAAACTGACTTAAATAGCTTTAGGTTTTTCTTTAAAATCTAACTGAAGTTTAAACATAAATTTTCCATCAAGATTCAAAACAAGATGATTCAGAATTGTTTCTAATTTACCAGAGAATTCATCATAAACTAAATTTGGGTTGCCAGTGCATTACCGATGTGGGAAAAAAACAACTTATTTGTGTTTCCACTGCATTTCTGATGTGGGAAAAAAAACAACATATTTGGGTTGCCACTTACTTTCTGAAGTGGAAAAACAACTTATTTGGGCTTCCACTGCATTTCTGATGTGGGGAAAAAAAACTTACTTCGTATAAACTTTAAATATAATTTAGGATTAAGCATTTCAGCTGAAGAGTCAAAAATTACCATTTTTTCAAAGTTTCTTTTTCTGCACTTTGTCACCTTTCATGAAGAAAGACTTTCCTAATGATAAGTATGAAGGTGCTAATTTAGATAACAGCAATTTTAATATTGTTCAATTACTATTAGATTCCATCAAATCCAAGAAGATGAGACAGGTTTTTCAGAATGTAATTTTTTGGCTCCATATTTTGTCCCTTCCGCTATACATTTTTTGTTAAACAATAGATTTCAAAATAAGTACCATTTTTTAGTTATTTTTGTTTAATTTGAAAGAATAAAATGTTTGATTTTTGATGTTTACGTTAGTCTTGAATCCTTTAAATTTCTTTTTCATTGAATTTTGTAAGTTTGGCTCCAAAATTTGTCCTTTTCGCAACGCATTGGTATTGTAGAGCCAATGTTTGAGTAACGCAGCATTGAATTTATAATTTATATGCATGCTTTTGTTATATAATTATTTCTTTGTAGATATTTATATATATATATA
>JAUZNK010085929.1:0-12851 GCA_035046665.1 Euphysa ruthae | reverse complement strand
TTACTTACTTACTTACTTACTTACTTACTTACTTACTTACTTACTTACTTACTTACTTACTTACTTACTTACTTAATATCTTACATATTTAATTACAAATTTACTTACATACTGTCTTAAATAATTAATTACATTCTTACTGACTTTCTTATTTACTTAATTTCTTAATCGCTTACTTACATGCTTACTTATATACTTACTTACTTATTTACTTACTAACTTGATTTTTTATTTACATACTGAATTGCTTAGTTACTTACTTACTTATTTACTTACTTACTTATTATTTACTTTATTTATTTCTCACTTACCTAACTGCTTATTTACTTACATTATTTTTTTACTTACTTACTTACTTACTTACTTAATTAATTAATTTCTTGCTTAAATACTCACTGACTTGGTTAGTTATATAATTACTTTCTTAACTACTTTCTTATTTACATGCTTACTAAGTGGAGGAGTGATCTTTATGAATTTCGAATTTAATCTGTCGGCATACTATACATTAGTTTTCGACAACGTCCTCAGTGGTTTATCTTGTTTAATCGACATTAGTCGGGTATCAAGAGGATATCAAGAAAGAGGGCGATATATTGGATATCTTTTGAAAAATACTGTCTCAGAGTAACCTTAAACATGGGCTCAGAATTGAGTTTTTAGTTCCAAACGAACACTGCAAGTATTTCACTCTTGTAGGCAAGCCATTTAAAGAAAACCCTGGCACCAGTGACAAAGGAAGAATGTGTCTCTGATCATCCCAATGAAGGGGAATCTGGTGTTCGCTAGGATCCGGCCAGCACCATCGCTTTTCATGGTACCGATCAGAAAATTTGAGGAAAGATCTGGTTTATCTGTTCTATTTTCTAAATGAGCTGCGCCTACTTCCGCAACAATAGGACAAACCAGTGCTGATGTTTGAACCAGAAAAAAACAAATAATTTACAAATTTTTTTGTTTTCTACGGCATCACTAAATTCCAATAAAATATAATCCGTGCAGGTACTGGGTTGACACCAAAGTGCCGCAAATACTACAACGCTTCGATAAGAAGCTGGCAAAGTCAGCATGCCCGTATGATGACATGTTTGTTATTGGGTTTGCCCTCAATACTTTGTTGATTATTGTCGTTGTTCTGTGTAACACCCTATGAAAATTAAAAAACTATTATCAAGGTCTTTTTTTCTTTATGATAAAAACCATGCCTTTGTAGAAATTCCTAACGCCCCGCCAAAAATTGAGCATGCCCACTTGCTGGAAGACGTTTCCGAACACGCGTTGCATAACCTTTATTCCTCAAGCGCCAAAAATGTAATTCCGACTACTTTAATGCAAAAGCCATTGAACAGCGATAGTGCTTGCATTCTTAGTTAGGGCCATTTTACGGCCACAAATCTCTGCCTGAGTGAGCAAGATCTTGTGGTGATAGATGGAGGTTGCAATCTGCTTCACTATTGATTGCAGAAAAAATTGCTGGGGAGTAGACAATAGGGGGGTGGATGTTCCGTAAGAGCTATACATAGAATACCACAAAGCCACTCTATTGGTGGTGTTAAAGCCTATTGTTTCTGAAATTCATTCGATAGGGAAGATATAAGGCCGATACCTATGAAATACAGAGGCATTTACGAGGTATCTCAAGTTGAGTCTAAAGTATGGAACAGCCAAGGTGAGAAAGAATGTTATATTTAACGTGGAGGACCAACAAATTGCTGAGACAATATTTCCAGATGGGCCCACGTGGCGGGTCTTGGAGTACATAGAACGCCCATTTGCGTCTACGAAATTCGCTCAACCAAACAACCCGACCAATTTGAGCTAGCGTTGCATTACGCAATGAGTGTTGCTCAGAAACTCAGAGATAACATGGAAATAAATTTAAGCCAGAGGTGGGAGTCGAGCTCGTAACTTTTCTCTCCGGAGTCAGACGTCCTACGACTGTGCCAACTCCGCTTTTCATTTATCCTTGGAAATATGAAAAGCCTAGTTCGCATGAGAGGATTCCTCGATGTGAAGGGTTGATGATGTGATGGACCTTGTGCATGATTATGGGCTCTAGACGAGCGTGATACGTCGAACGTATATAGAGAATGTGCCCCTTAGCGACCTTCTGACCTTAACAGGTGTAAATACGGTTTTACCTTGCGTGTCCGATGCAAATACTTATCGGTATACCGTGAGTCGCTTGGGAGAGCATCTGCGTAAAAACCAGGGATTGATCACCATTCCAGAGCTCAAGGACTTAATCGATTCTCCACGAAGTTATATATAACAATGACACGAAATTCAGCATCAAGTTTCCAATCAGAGACTTGGCTGTCCATTTCGCTGGAAAAATTGCTAGGAACGGTAACGATTCCAGCATTATTATTCATGACCACAATGAAGCCGTTTACCTCTGCAATGTTCTAGGAAGAACATTTCGGCTTTTGAGATTGGAAAAAACTGAAAATATCCACTACATCCAGTGTGATAGCGACAAAGCATGGGCTCATTGGTTTCTTATAAAGGCATTCATCCTCGCATAGACCAATGATGCATTCCGAAGGATGCTGAGACGTTTCCCTAAGTAGACGTCATAGGTGTTTGCACAGATGCCATCGATATCAAATCCTTTCCTACCTTAAGAGGACAACGCTATGTATCCCAAGTATATTAGGTTAATACAATTGAGACACAAGCCACCCGGATGAAATTGGCTTCGTGTGTCTGTATCTTAAACAATCGAACTTGCTGGGAAACTTAAATTACACGTAAGTGAGGTTGCACCGCTTCCCTCTGAACTTGTTGCGGATACTACATCTCGTATATGTTTTACCAGCCATGGTTGAATTGTTAAGACAGAGTGTGTGTTGAAAACCTTTACTGGGCGGAACTTTATTCACTCCAGAAAACTACCTGGCTGGGTCGCACATAGATAACCCTTGTGTTTGGCTTGGAATCACACCAAGCTCCAATTATACATCGTTACTTCTGCATCGATCATACGAAGCCAGTGGAGCCGATGGAGGAGTGGGGGTTTAATTCAATAGTTCATAGCCTTGATATTATTGCTGAGGTTATACAGTTTGACGAAGGTTGTAAAATCCCAACTAAGATACTCAAGATCTTGTTCGACTACGTGGCCCGCCGAAATTGTCAAGTAATAAGTTGTGGGGACCGTGGACTGATTCCACCTTCGAACAATAAAAAACGCCAACGCCGGCGCTACAAAACACAACACTGGATGAAATAAGCGTGTTTTCCACTAACGTTATAGGTAAAAAAGTCCAGGATAGACTACTTTGGCATCACTAAGAAAATCATCCTCAACTGAGTGAACAAGTACGCTTTGACACCAACGACAACACTAAATATTATGGGCAGACATTTAATACCGACTGGAAAGACGACAGTGATGTGCATTTTAAATTGAACGTTAAAATCACATCCTTATTGTGTAATCGCTGACACAAGCGCAGTGACCAGTTTAATAAATTAATGATGAGTCGCTCAACCAGACGTCGATGAAAGGAATCGACAAATCCTGCAATATATGATGGCCAGGTTGTGCTCGATATAATCGAACCTCGTGTTTAGACATAAACATCACTACCCACTTGAATTCATGCCCATCTTCGAACATCAACGTGTTTGGCAATACAAGTGATCCGTTCTTGTTTATGCTAGTAAATGCCACTGCAGTCTCTTCCGCTGACTTCGAGGTCAATAATATTGCTACTTTGTAGCGAGAATCCAACTCTACCAGTGTCATAGCATACTTGTATGTCTTACGACCGATTTTGTCATTTAGAAGAAAGAGAATATCGGCTTGGTGAAGTTCGTTGGATAGATTTTCTGTAAAATGGGTAAAGACCTCTTTAGGAGGCCTTGTGTGCATATACTTCACGACCTCTTGGTTAGATATATCATATCCGGACCCTCTCCTTTGAAGTAGCACATTTCGGTAGTCTCGAATGGAGCGCGGTAACACCCTGAAACCTTCCAAGGCCATAATAAGCTTTGTTGAGAATCAAGCTCTTTAGATGTTGAATGTTTGGTTTAGTGTTTCTCTTCCATCATCGCCGGTTTCAATTAACGAAGTCATTTAATTTGATAGCCAGATCAATCTCAAACATGTTATAATGAACAAATCGCACGCATAAAAATTTATATATATATATTATATATACATATATTATACCTTAATCTAAATCAGTGCCGTGTTGCGAAAACATCGCCACCACCTCGAAATGCTAGACCGAGAAGTGAAGCACGTGCGAGATTATGTGCTGAAAACGGCCCCAGCGTCCCTTGTTCCACTGTTGGAAAAGATATTACATCTGTTTATGAAATATTTTATCCCTTCAAACTTGAAGGGTGAAAGTCTTAGCTAGTGTATATTTCAAGCAACAAAATCAAGAACGTCAATATTACCTAAACGATTTGGAGTAGGTGTGGAAATTGATAAAACATTGGGATCGAAATGGCTTTTAACGCATCTCCATAGTCTTGGAATCTCGATTTCATACGATGAAACAGTCAACGATAATAAATATGGATAATGTTAGCAATAACACAAACATAGTTTCTGAAAGTATTTTTGCACAGTGGGTTGTTAATAACGTGGTCTTTAACGTTATACTTTGACCCGAAAAGGGATAAAAGATATTCTATGGCATGGGGATAATTTGTTAAGATAATAAGCTGAAAGAAAAATTTGGAATCATTGCTCCCCTAAAAAAATCTTGCTAACTCGTTTGCTGTGTGAAGTAGACATCATAGCTTATTATAAAGCTGCTAAACTTGGGCTATCAAAAATAAAATTAGACCCTGTGTTACATTTAGAAAAAGCTGTTATCAATCTGAAATGAAAGTATATAATGATCTTTGGTATTACACCTGGAGATTTTCCTCACTAGAAAATCCAAGACCAAATTGGGCAGGATTTTTACAGTTTACAACAAAGACGAGAGAAACAGACAGTAGCAGTTCAAATATAATATTCCTTCCAATTATGGACTTGATTTCCTCTGACGGAACATGTAATGCTTTAACATTGCTTTTTGCGCTTGCAAAGTCTACTACTAAAAAGCAACAGACTACAAACTAAACGTGAAAACGCCTTGCATAACTTTCAATCAATTTCTTTGGCTCAAAGCTTTTGGAATGATGCGATCTGAGAATCTCCCCATTGTATGAAAACTGGGAAGCTTTCACACCCTAATGGGTTTGTTGGTGAGTATTGGTGCTGTAAGTATGGGCTCAAGAATAGAAGACTTTTTATCAGAAGTCTTTGCATAAAACAGTGTCATTACTTATATAACTTCCGGTAAAGCAATATCAAGAGGAATTGTTGAGTCTTCATTAACCTAATTATTACCAAAAAATTCTCCAAGAAACCAATGACTTCGATTTTGCAGATCTAGAAGTATACAAAAAATCACTAGATGGTGATCTTTCTGAGGATATGTGGATCCGTGGCGCAGACGTCTAAGGAGCCGTACTACGGAGACCGTAGTGAAAAGGTATTGTGGTTCGAGCCCACTTGATGACTGCGCTTACGGTGAAACCACCATCTAATTTCGAAAGCATATTATAGCAGGATTTAGATGGTGTATGTCTGTCCTCATCCTGTGTCACAAATTCGTAATATATGTATCTATAAAGAAAAAAAAAAAAAAATATATCTTTCAGAGGAAGTTTTGCAGAATTAAATACAAACACTTCTCTTAAAAAGATTAGTGATTGCTTTATCAAAGTAAAGGCTAAATTAAATGAAAAATCAAGGACTTGTAAGCTGTGGCTAGTGTATATGGATTATATTCATATTATATTTGTTAAAATGCTCGTTTTTGCTGAAAGAAAATCGGATTAGGAACTTCTTCTCTCCTAGTTGACAAAAATTTTGAACCTGTTTGGAGCTACTGATCACACCAATTATGTTAGATGTTAGACCTTTAACTAAGGAAATGAGAAAGTAGCATAAAACACACCCATGGTTATATGACCAGTTCATCAATTTTTATATGACCAGTTCATCAATGGTGAACACAAATTTCGACGGACGACTGCAAACTGGACAGGAATTTGGAACGATTTAGCAATAGAGCAAAGCTTGATGGTTCATTAAACTTAAGAGGTAGACTAACTATTGGTCGTGGAATGACGGTGAGTGTTCATCAGCAATGGATCCTAAATCTTTGTCATTCTGCTTCCATTCATGATGCAATGGCACAACTTACAATAACAACACATTAGTTAAGTGAACAGCATCATCAAATGGCAGTCTCCAGAACCAACTAATACAAAAAAGACAGTCATAAACTGATAGCTTGGTTATCAGACCATAACCCTGGTCTGTTACTTGGAAGAGATTTGCGTGCATTTTCAAGTGGATTGGTTTCAACTATTGGAAAAGATTAACGTTAACTTGACCAAGCTGAATCTATAGGTAAAACCATTCAAAGTGGCTTGGATAAAGCCAAATTCAATGAAGCATCAAAAGAAAAGATAAGGTAAAATCTCTTGATTTGCTGTATGATAAAATCACAAAGAATGAAAAAAAAAATGGTGGATCCTAAAATAACTTTCCACCAAATGATAGTCATTGTTCAGAGAGATGACATTGAACAATTTTTTGAACACAAATTAACACAGGGACTAATGATATTATTCAAAGATGGAATGTTAAGAAAACCAGATAAACCATCAGAGATAAAGATTATCATGTCAGAGGACAATGCAATTCACAAAGAGGGTATCGACATTTTAGATAAAACTGTTTTGGATGGTGGAGCATTATTACATTTAGTGAGATGGTGAAAAGGAGTAAGTTTCAAGTCAATAGCTGAAACATACATAACATACTTTTAAAATATTATGATTTGCCAAATTTATTGTTGTTTTCGATGGGACGAGGGTTTTAAATATCGTTAAAAGTTCTAAAAAGCTCTGATGTCAGTATACAACCCGACATAGAAATTCCATTTACACAAGATCGGTTTCTTAGTAATACAACCAATAAATCTTCTTTCATTCACTTTCTCTCTTGCCATCTAATGGAAACAGGGGTTCGTATAATTAATTTTACTGTTTATGCACGTAGCAAAATTGTAAAAGATGCACTTGAAGAAGTCAAACAATGCTCAAATTATGTACTTGTAGTTGCTTATGATACAGACATAGCAGTCATGTTCGTCCACCATTGCAAAAATGATTTAGCAAATGTATACTTGCTGCAGGAACGGTATAAAAAAGCGTTTAAGAAACGAATCAATCAAAGAACACTTGATTTTCCTCCACGCTTTTCCCGGATGCGACACAACTTCATCCATATACAGTAAAAGAAAATCAAATGTGACGACCATTTGTGCCAAATCAAAATCTATGAGGGTATTAGCTGAGATTAAATCTAGTCCTTGAAGCAGCCAATCTGAAGTGGGGAATGCATCAGTCAACGATATCATTTGGGACCACAATGAAAATAACGCTTTGGCTTTTCTTGTGCTTATCTCTGCTATCAATACCTGTTGTTTAAAATGTTGTGGTATGCAGTAAAAAAAATTTTTTTTTTTTTTTAAACGACGTTCTTAACATTTATTTTGTAAATACTTACTTACTTATCAAATTGTTGTATGGAGGAAACGAAAATGACACACTGACACGGTTAAGGTATGCTGTACTTTCATTTCTGGCTAAAGAAAAAAAAGCGCACAGAAGACTGAACAAATAATTTTCGAGAAGCTATTGTTATTTATTGCTTTCCGTGCGTACGTTTATTTCTATTTTAGATATCGTAAATATGTTGATTTGGCATGCAAAGGAATTATTGCTCCTGAGATGTTACCACCGAGTGAAAAAGGTATTATCACGAGTTCTCAACCAAATTATCTTATGGTCAATGATCGAAGATGACATGGCCATCCAAACAACAGGTTAGGGCTGGAAGCCACAGAATGATGCTATTATTCTATTAATGACAGATAAAGAAACAGCGCCAGAATGTCTAATGGAACTATTTCAGATGCAAATGCAAAGTTTTAGAAATATTTTGTCTGTACACATTTTTGAATGCAATACCAGGTAACTTTTTTATGTAGATAAACAAGTTTGTGAGAGTTATTTTTTGAAAATTGTTTTGTACTTTATAACCATACCAAAAACAATCGAAACAATGGCGTAATTTTACAAATTCGGAAGGTCAAAAATCAGTTTGCAAAGTCTGAATTCTTTTAAATGGGAGTAAAAATTTACAACTTCTTGCCTATAGAAAAAATAGAAGCCTAATCGAATGCCTTTAAGAAATTTTTGAACATTTTAGATATTTATTTTATAATTTTAACATATAGAGAACGTTTTTATGCAGGACAAATGTTAATATTTATTTAATTTACTATTTTTTTACTGAAAATTAATATACTTTTGAAATAATCAAACCATGAAAAAAGTTGCGATTTTTAAAAATACCTAAAATATGGTAGAAGATAAATAGAAATAAATTTCAAGCTTTTGGTTAGTCAACTTTATACTTTTGTTTCTTCAGGTAACCAATAACCCACGTGGGTCAAAAACATGTACGTGCAGAAAATATGCAATGCCATGTCTGTCAACCTATGGCGGTTGTCGTGATGATGAATGCAATATTGATGTAAGTCATTTGGATGTCTCAATGAAAATTACTTGTGCCTAATACTGTAGAATACGAATGTGTTCTATAAAATAAAGTAGATACGCTTTAGTGGTCATTCCAAAATAAGGTACGCCCTAAATTCATCAATTTTGACACCCTCTCCCACCCTTGTACGCGTTGAAATTACTCAGATAAGTTGGTTGAGACCCTCTCGTTTCGAGTTCGTAACATTGATCTTTTAGATCTACTCGTTTGTCCCTCTAACAATGGTCGAATGCTCTCGGGAAGCTTCGAAGAGGCTATTCCCATTCTGCTGAGCTCTTATTGGAACCGAACGAGCCCATAACGAAATAACAGAGAGCTGTCGCGAGGTTGCTATTTTCAATTAAGTAACTATCAATTTCAATTTCACCTCGGTTGTTAGACCTAATATCACTACTTTTTAACTTAAAGGTATATATCGGCGAGCATCTCCATTTCAGGTGTGAAAGATGACGTTTACTTGTCGTGCTATATCGTGACTTTCAGGTTTATTGCTTAATGCTTGTTTTGCCTGGAATGATGGAATCTTGATTTTAAGTTTAAGCATCTGAAGTGAGCTAATAGAATCTTCTCCATCTAGTACTGCCACTTGCTCTTATAGGGCTGCCTGATGCTCAACTGAATTTTTCACACTTTCTTATTTCCATCTGGACAAGCTCATGGCGATGTATTTTTTCGTCCTACTTTTTATTGAGATCGTTTATATTTGGTCGAGCTCAATGTGCTTGCATGATTTAGATGTGGACAGTTGGGTCTCATATACCCAAACACAGACGAGATATAAGAAATGGTTAACATATTTGAAGGTGATATTAAGACCGATAGCATATAAACAAACGAGTTCCAAAGGGCCTGTTGGGCCTAAGGGAGAACTAGACACTTTTTGTCCCCAAGGAAAACCCGTTGGGCCTGAACCTGCCGGTGCTTCTGATCATAAATGAGAGCACGGTAGGCGTGTGACTTCAGGAGCTCTTAATTCCAAAGGAGAGTGCTGTGAACGTGGACCTTCCAGTGTGTTTCTGGTCCTAAAGGTGATCGCGGTGAGCAAGGGTCTGGAGAAAATACCTTAAACTTGTAACGAATGAAGGTATTTGCAAAATAAGGTTGGATTTATCTCTCTCCAATGATGCTTTTATGGGGCGACTGAGCTAGTGGCTACGACAGGGTAATATTGACGGACTCTGCAGAGAAATACCGTTTCATTGCACCTAGATTAATAGGGTCAGGAATAACTTACCTTGCACCATCAATTCCAATGTGGCGTGCAAGAGCATGTGCTCGCTCCTTCTAGCTCTATACAGAGAAATGCTATTTCTATTTAATTCTCCTCTTCTTTGAATATGATGTAGGGGACTTTTTCTAGAAGCAGCAGCAGTAGGAGATATGATTTGTGGAGGAGGAGTAGGTTCTGCTCGGTAAATAATAAAACTTTTCATTTTTAAACATACAAAAAACATATATTCTATCTAAGAAATCAATTTTGTTGTTATAACTGGAGCAGGATCAGGATCATCTGCGTTTAATCTTTTTTAAAACGACCATTCAATCACGTAAAATGTCGAAAACAAACCAATAATGGATTGACGGGAAATCGCTACTTTATGACTTAATAGATTTAAAGAAAGCCGATCGGTTTAGTTTCTTCACATACAGGTACGAAGGTTGCGTTACACAGGGCTATAATTTTCGAGATTATAAAGTTCTAGTTCACTCGATGCGAACACGTATATTTCACTGTATTTACTCGATATCAAAATGGTATATTCTCCAACAAATAATAAATGTCATGAAAATGGTACATGTCCGAGTATTTTTTTGCATTTCCGCACGAAGTAGTGCTTGTGCTTACCATACGCAAATAGTTTTGTTTTTATAAAATTCCCAGCATCAAACACTGTTATATTGTTAAATAACATTGGGGGCAGTCTTTGAGGTAAATCATGTGCAGCTATATATAAAAAAACTTTTTTACTACAGCATAATTTCTCCAGGAAAGGGTCTATTTAGCTGGTAGCCTACACACCTGTGACATTGCAATTATTTCTAGCGACCGAAATGTTTGCTATATCATCAATGTTTTTAAACTTTTCAGTGAAATGCACTTCCCAGCCTGGAAAGAGATGATATTTTTCTTGGTTGATTGAACAATAATGGCCTGCTGCTGTTCCATTGCATCATTGTCAATGACATTGATGTTGAGTTATAGCTACCTATAAATAATTAGTTGCTGTACTCACTCACAAGCTATAACGTAAGATCAAGGAAACATTTTTTACCTCTCCAGATTTAGTTCATAGACCTAATAAATATAGACTACTAGCAGATCTTGTGCCCTCCAAACCCAATATGTTAGGTTATTTTGTTGCATTTTGTAATGTTTAGTTTAATCCCATACATTTACTTCAAACGTTTGCTCTTGTCCTTTTTGGCTTATATAATTTCAGTCACCTTTTCAGATTTGAAATGAAAAAAAGTTTTTATCTATGAAACCCCCTGGGTTGTTACGAACCTCCCCAAAAAGTTTTAGACTCTTAGCCCTCTCCAGTACAGAAGAGTCAAGATAATTCAGTAAAAAACTTTTCTTTTCTTTTTTTAATTTTTGCAAATATTTTTTAAAATTTTGCTTCTGCTGTATCAATTTCTACATTTTTGGGTGCGATGTTTTAATGGGACTACAATGGAAATATTGATGTGACAGACAATTTTCGTGCCTATCCTTGCTGCTATCATTTGTTTTTTTTTATCTTAATGCTTATGTTGTTATTTTTTGTGTTCTCTTGTCTTTTACTTTTCACAGCTTATTTAGGATTGTTTGTGGAAGAATAAGTAATATATGCATATATATATATTTTTTTTGCAATGGTATACCATTGGTATACATGACCTACTTTACCTTCCAGATGAATCTACTTGTAGGTTAACTTCTTCCTAACTATAACCTCCAGATTTATTTCAGCATTTATTCCATATATAATTATTATCAGTTTAGGGGACAGCCCATTAACCCATGTGTAACTTTACTGTATAAATAAAGCACATGGAATTTTTCAATGTCTTACAGCTAGCTAAGTTTTTTGTAACAAATTGAATTCGAGTAACATATACATTCCAACGTTCGAGTGACTAGCTGTATACCCACCAAGATCCGGCTACTTTACAAGATTCGATTACTTTAACACCAAAACAAATAGTTTTTCAAACTAATTATTATAGAAGGGATTATTATCACGGGTTTGGTTCTGATGTACTTAAAGCTCCAATTTGAGCTTATGGTAAAGAAAATCATTGATTCTGAGAATAACCCACATAACAAAGCCTTAGAAATTTAATTTATTTCTCGCTTTTAACCATTAATTTTTTTTATCTATATTTAAAAAATATAATCATTCAGCATGTCATAGGTTATCATTTTTCTGAGACAACACTATTTCTATTACTAATCAACTCATTAAATGGACATGATTCCAATTTATTAAAAACTAACATAGGTGTTCCTCAAGGCTCTATCCTTGGGCCTTTGCTCTTTCTCATATACATTAATGATCTTATTCAGACCATGAAAAATTATATCGTCTACCACTGTGCAGATGACACCAATCTTCTACGTATATACAAAAGCTCAACAAAGTGCTTAACCAAGTCCTTAAGTCTCAGCAACTGGCTGATAGCCAATAACATAGCTCTGAATGCCACTAAAACTGAGATGTTCTTTTTTAGAATTCCTTCAGAACAAATTTGTGTTGTACGTTTAAAAATATTAGACTGTAAAATACTTAGGTGTAAACCCAGATGAATTTTTATTCTTTAAATTTCATAAAAACAAACTTGCAACAAAATAAGTTTATTGATCTGGAAATATATACCTACTCCTGAAAGTTAAGCACTTATCAAATCTTCAGAAATTTCCAGAATTTTCGAATCACACTGGTTTGAACTTTAAAATAATTCCTCACATCTTTGCTGTGTATGTAATATATTTGATGCTTATATAATGTATTAAGCATTTTTTTTTTCTGTATATAAAATATATGCATAATAATTTATAAAACATGTCATGAGTAAAATACCACCTTGTTTTATTCTAATATTACACATGGTCAATATTTGTTTCCTAAATTTTTAAATTGGCATTATTTGATTATTATATATATACCATAGTTTAAAAAAAAAATCTTTTCACTGTCTTTATTTACATATA
>JAUZNK010085918.1:0-12852 GCA_035046665.1 Euphysa ruthae | reverse complement strand
ATCGTGGTCACTTATTGAAGTTGATATGGCTTTAGTTTGTCTTGTAATCGGTGGCTTGTTGGTAGCAATTACGTCAACCAAGGTTTGTATTTATTCTCTAGTTGCTGAAAACAATATGTCGAAAAAGTTTTTTGAAAGCTAAATTTTCATTTTTCTCGGTAAAGTTGACGTTAATGTCTCACATCAGGATTGCTTCTAGTCATATTTTGGATAGCATGACGTCTATACTTGTATTAAATATTCCGATAAGAATTTTTCGAGTTTTTAAACATAATTTCTATCCATATGCATTCGATTAGTCTATATTCTAGGTTTGTTCTTCTTATCCACTAAAGTTTATCTTTCAGTTAAATAGCTACTCCCCATTCATTTCCATTTTTACGAGGATTTTGGATAAATTTTTATAATAAGAGCATCGTTATCGTTAAAATCATTTTGCAAAATATGAGTTTCTTAGAGAGTCCTTAAATCTAATTTAGGAAAGCTCTAGCAAATTCGGAAAGTTTTATCACAGTCACATAGAAAAATAAGTAATAAAAACATGCATTTTCTCGAGTATTGAGTTTCTTGTTTCTACAAAGTAAGCACGTAATAAAATTATCGTTTTCGTCTTGACAAACGTTTGTTTTTGTAAATGTCAGGCTCACTCCGTCAGGTTGTACTTCTTCTTCTCAACACAAAAACTTGTTACGACGATTCACATTAGGAGAATGCTATTTATGTTCTTGAAATTTTTTATAAAGTTTGAGTTTTTTTTTAATTGGTTGTAACAAGATGTTTTCTTGATTTAGTTAAACTAGTAAAAAGCCCAAACAATTCGGTCCGGATAATGGCAAAACAGTCAAACATTAGGAAATGTTTTGAACTTAAAGAACCAGGTTTTCATCGTAATTTTTTGAAACAAAGTAAAATTCACAAAAATCGTTAGGATTTGATCTTTAAGGCTTTTTTTCAAAAAAAAATTGTGTAAAATATTCATTAACTATCACGAAATAGCCTCTATGCCTTTAGATTTTATAGGTTTCTTTGATATCAAAAATTACTAAGGATATGGTTATAACTTTAAAAAACTCTTAACACTTACTAAAAGTTGCCTATAGTAAAAACATCGAAAAAAATTCCTAGGGCAAGGTTGTAAAGTTCGATTATATCAAAAAAAAAAAAAAAATAACGAGAGACTTCTAGAAACATTAAGCTCAAATTTTATTATATATTATGTAACGAACTATTTTTATAATGAACTTATTACATCATGGTTCCTACCAAGTAAACGCAATTTATGAGCAAAGATATTTTGAAAATGGTCGGAAAAAATTGAATTCTAGTAATGAAGTTAGTCAGATTTTAGCATTGTATTCTTGGTTTGATGCAAATTTTAATGTTGGTAAATCGCATTTAATATCGCTAAATATGAGGTAAACTATAGAAAGAAGCAAAACTTTGTCTTTCGCGTAGAATTTTTCATTTTGTGTTTCGCAGGAAAACTGCATGTAGCCAGACCAAATTTATCCTAGGTCATAAAGTACCACGATAATTTCAACAAAAAATTGATGCTAATTTTATACATCTTTTTGTGTTCTGGTAGACTGTGGTATTTCAAATCATCTTTGTCTAAAGATTTTTATGCTTTTGGGTAAGCGCCGTGCTTATTAGAGGGCGGCGCTTATTTAAGATTTTGATAAACACAAATGCATGCAAATTCTTTGTTTATTTTTAGAAAAACGTTAATCTATGTCTATATCTTCGTTACTTTTGTTGTCTTCTTCTATGAGATGAAAGGGCTCACATGCATTTTCAACATCCTACTCAGATACTCGCTTGAATGGATTTTCTTCAGCCCTTTTATCTGTGATCATTTTCAAAGCCTCTTTAAACATGGTAGCTCCGCTCGGACAACATTCTTCTTTCTTGAAACAGTGAATTAACTGGTCATCAATAACATCAACAGCTAAGTTTATAGCACAAGTTTTAAACGATTTGACAATAAACTCTTTGGATAATTTGCCCCATGACTAATACCCATTCCACAATTTTTCTCCTTGGAAATGCTTTCATATTTTCAGTATATTGCTAGATGCTAGAGTTTAACCACAAATCATATTCAGATCAAAAGGTAACATGAGCTTTAAAAGGCTTGTTCCAAGATACATGCGGAGCTTGGATGTAAGGTGTGCAACCACCTGAAACAATAACAGGATCGACGTTATATCCTTTTAATATCTCACGAACGGACTGCATCATGTAAGACTGAAAGAATTCCCATTCCAATAAAAGCTTGTCGAATGAGAACCTTCCAATTACTGAACGTACAAACTCCAGGGTCAATTCCTCATTCACCCATGCTTTTGGTGATGATGCAACTATGCGCTTTGATTTGAATTCTTCGTTTAAAGTCTTGTATTTGTGCATAGCATCACCAAAGACAATGAGAGGTTTTAGGCGTGTCCCATCAGCTTTCGCAGTCAAACAGACAGAAACTTTCACTTTCTCATGACCAGCTATTTTTAAAGGAATGTCTTTCTTTCCTTTTGTGTCAACAGTTGTTCCAGAAAGCATATCCGACCATATGACATATGGCAGTCTCGTCCATAGCAGTGATGGAGCTAGGTTTGTATCAGAATTTTTGTTGAAGTCTGCGATTCTGAACCACATACATAACCAGCTTATCAATCGCCGAACTTGGATCCTTCTGAGAGGTTGTCCTTCTTCTTCGCAGAGAAAGTTCTTTTAATAAATTTTTCAAAGCACCCACGACTTGCAATGTAGCTTTCTCTTACAACTGGTTCGTCTGACCTATCATTGTGGATGGTTTCAGCTTTCCTCATGATCAGTTTCCGCGAAATTCTAAGCATTCTAGGTCTACTTTCATGAATCGATTCTAAAACTTCAGCTTCAAGATCTATATTTGTCAATTTTCTTCCTGGTGCTAATAAGTGGGCAACGCTTATTAGAAGAAATAATTTATGTTAATAACGCCATAACTCATCAAAATCTAGCTTGTTAATAGTAGCAATGATTCTCATACGTTTTTTTCTTTATTTTAAATCAAATTTTCGTTAACTGCATACACCCATTAAAAACTATAATATATTATAACAAAATATACTATTATAACATATAACTACAACATATGTTAATAAGAAAAGTTATGGAACAGTTCACAAAGATAAGTTAATATCAAATATAACCTATTACTTGTACGAATTTTCTGCACAACTTGCACGGACAAAATTCAGGTATCCATTGTTTTAATCTTAATTTACAGTCATTAACGGATCGACTATTTTTTTATGTCATTTGGCACTATATTCCTTATTAAAAGACCGCGGTATTTTAACGAAGATTCACTGTATAAAACATTTTAAATGTGGTACTTGGAATTGTTTTCACTATTATCTAAGTGTACATAGCTAAGTTTTGATCTGGAGGTTATTTGCAACGAACTTGATAGAGCTATCATTTTAAAGATATTGCTGAGTTAATTTCAAACTTTAATACTTCCGTAAAGAGCGGAGGTACACTAGGTATCTATTAATTACTTATATTGAAAACATTGACGCATTTTTACCGAAAATTCAAATTAAATTGGAGCCATAAATGCTCTTGGTCTGGCAGCTTAAATCAACGCTTACTCTCATGCAGCAATTTTTGTGCCAATGTTTTTCCCTACAAAGTTTTCGAGCCGTGGAGTAAAACCTTTGGTGGAAGGTATAATAAATTGTTACCATGGCTAACAAATGTTTTTTTTTTTACCAAAATATATATCCTTTAATTGCTGTAACAGTATTCTTTATTTTAGTACCAGTTTCAATATATTTAATTTTTTTCATCTCAATGTCTACTTCTTGTTGTTTGTGAGCCTCAATTTCAGTGGTGTCTGTAACAAAATAAAACTTAGACGATATCTTTTGATTTGAAGTTATTAAAACATAATAAAGAAGCACAATAGCAGTTAACACTATTAATAATAACTTTAGATTTATAATAAGATAAAAATTACAAATGCCACAACAAACTAAAAAACAACACAGAAGTGCCTACTTTATTTTACATACAGTTTTTATGCGCCCTTATGAAACGTTCGATAAATTTTCCTTCACGGAATTCACTTTCGTTTTCCCAAGACTTCCGTGAATGAGGCTAATAACTGTTCATTAATACATATTTATTACTCAATTTTTACAAATATCTTTAGTAGTTCAATATCCGAAATTTATGACTTATTTCAATATTTTCACTTAGTCGAATAGAATAAAGTTGTAGTAATTTACAACAAGATGAGCTATATAGCTGTGTTCAAATAAGCGCGAAGGCTTAGGAAAAATATCTTGGTGGAAATTACTACGAAATAATTCAAGAAAAATAGCAACGGTAAAAAGAAAGGCTTTTTATTGGAAGAATCGGCAGAAAACTATTAACAATTCCTCAACCATGTGTTATCGAAACTATATGCATATATGGCATGTCCTTGCAATATATATTTTTGATCTTATATAGATATCAGAAACACCGAACAAAAAATATTTATCAATTTGATTAGCTATTCTCTTCTACAGTAAAACGTATGTACAAGATAAAATATATAAACGACTTCTTTAAAATATATAAACGTGTTTAAATTCCAAAAACGTGAATGCGTGTACAAACATTTACCTGTCTTTAACATAGAGGGTTTGTATGGTAACACAGGGTTTGTATGGGTAATTTCCAGCAATCAACTGAATTAAAACGCCTCAAATTAGTAAGATTTTAAGTGTATGTACGAGAACTGGTTTTAAATATCTACTAAGACACATTATTGTTATAAGTTGTTATAAGTCCTTTTATTTAGGAATGTTTATTTGTGGTGATTTCTAAAAAAAAATCTTCTCTACAGCTGGTCTGTTGAAAAAAAACAGGTTTTCCATTGATAAGATAAACATAGCGTAAATATAAAAATTTGACAATTTACATAATAACAAATATGATATTATAGAGCTTGAAAATTTTCATTCTGATTTTTATAATATCCAGTTATAAGTTATAACAGAGAAAATTATTTCCGATTTAATACTATGGGCCTCAAAATAAACACCGTGGACGCCCTTTTTACAATTTTATAATATTAAAACTTGGAAGTTTGTGGAAAACCTTTGATTATACATTAGCTGTCACAAAACAATATTCGCTAAAGCTATGGCTGCAAAAGTTGCTTAACGTATTTTGCTAATAAACTCTGAGGATGTCATAATGAACGCCAGAAAAATGATCGGAAGATCAATTAAATGAAGAGAAGTATTTAAAATAATGATTTCACTTCCCATGAGCAATTTATGTTTAAGTCAAAGTAATTTTTTCACAACAGACGTTTCTAAAAAGGTGAATTTATTAAACTTTCAAAAATTTTACACGGACGTTAATCAAGTGAACGTTTATTCAAACCATGAATAAACCACTCGAAACTATATTATAAAATTTGCAAAATTTAGCTAATAATTTAATAAATATATAAATTATGTTAAATTTACAAGCCAGGGTGGCCAGGACATTTCAAAAAACACCCAGGACATTTTTCGCTGCTTGTAAACTATGTCGTCCCTAATATGCTTTTGATAAATTAAAATAAATGTAGTTTTTATAGCAAATTTAAGCCTCAATGAGTCAATAAAATCGTATTTTAAATTAAGGAAATAAAAATAATTGGAAAAAACAACATATATTTAAAAAGTTCCAGGGAATTTCCAGGAATAAAAAAGAGTTCCAGGGGATTTCCAGAAATGCTGGCTACCCTGCAAGCTCTTTGAATAAATAAAACACACAGTGCTATATTTAAATGAGGTCTGTAGAAAAGTCGTCAGAGAAAACATTTGCATATGTCGACTTGAGAAATTGAACGTACGTCTGCATACTCTTTGTTGTATTGTTAGCTTGTTCCAATCTATCACGCATGTCTTGCAAACGAGAATTAAACTTGCGTTCAGCCTGAAATTATAATCAATTTGCATGAATTCAGGTTTAAAAGATTTGAACCCGACACAATTTAATTCTTAAATTTGAATTTAAACATTATTGTACTATTTGTCACGTGCTATTTGTCACGTGATATTTGTCACGTGCTATTTGTCACGTGCTATTTGCAAAATTAGCGAGGCGCTTTGGTAAATTTACAACTACATGAATGGGAAATGGCTTGGAAAACAAGGCTAGCTTGGTATCATTTATATTTTAAGTACCAATAGTAAACAAAACTGTTAGCTAAATTTTTTGTGCACACATTTGCTGTACAAAATAGAAGTCGTAATTGATATGAGAAAAATTATATCGACATCAAAATTTTGGTCAGATAAAAAAAGTATTTTGAGTGGAGTTGTGTTAGTTTCAAAGGAGGAGGATAACCCTAAAAAAAAGTGTTGTGGTTTTTAAGGAGTGAGATTTTGATTGCTTAAAAGAATTTTAAATGTATTGACATGATAATTATAACCGTAAAAATGAATATAAAATTACATAACAATTGAAATGATGCAATAAATGATGAAAGTATAGCACAAACAAAAATTAAACACCTCTTCTTTGCCACGTTTCAACATCTCAGTATTTTGTGTAGATCTGGATAACTGAGATTCTAAGTCCATAATACGCCCTTGCGCAGAACGCTCCTGAAAAACAACAGTATGAGATATCAAATAGCTGTCGGTGCAGTCACTATTTATAATGTATTTATAACGTATTTATAACGTATGGTATATTTTATAATGTATTTATAACGTATGGTATATTTTATAATGTATGGTATAATCTAATTATGTTTATAGCACTTGACTGTAGCAAAAATGTAAAATAAATTGCCGATAGATAAAAATAATTTTAAGTATTTTGAAAACTAACCCAACTCCATTTTCTTACACTAGAAGAGTAAATATTTGTGGGTACACACACAAAATGATGAAACATATTGACAGTATGAGTAACCGGTGAATTCCTGTCAGTGTTTTAGAGATATTTTATTATATATATTTCAATTAGAACACTTTAAAAAAGGTTCGTTCTTTCCAACATTAAAATAAAAAGCAAACTTTTTCAGTGATCTTTGCCTATAAAATTTTTACCAAGTATTTTATAAAACATATAGATGAACGTTTTGTGTATTATAAATCAGTAAATATGAAGTGAAAATTTCAGGCGGTAGTTCGGAGTTCTTCTACAGATTTGATATAAATGAATTTCTTTCTTAAGTTTTGTTCAAATTTAATCATTGTTATCTGTCTTCAGCGAATTCTTAGGAGCTGGGGGAAAAAAACGGCTTAAAATTAAGATTCTGAATTATACTGGAAACTTTTAAAATCAATAGATTTTATTTGAGATTCGAATTTCTGTGAAAAATGACTTTGAAAATACCTTGATAACAAAATAGTTTTGTTGTTTATTCAAAAACATTTGAAATTTACTGTGAAAATTATTTCATCGTTCTTATTTTCTGTAAAGATAAATTTCGTAGAGCCAATTATCACAGGTTTTCGTTTTGAATTTTCCATGTTAACAAGCCACCATACCAACATAAAAAAAAATATGCTCTGATGATGTTGTCTTCAGTTATGAAATCTATCAAAAACAAGACATTTAATCTTATGGCAGCAAGCCCATCTTTCAGAAAAATACAAAGTATTGCAAATCACCTCGTTTTCCATGAAATACCACTCAAGTTTACCTAAAGCCATTTATTTTGTTGCACACTACTACATTTTTCAATGAAGCTTCTAAAAAAATCACCATTTCGAATGCATCATTTAGATGTATGGAATTTCATAATGAAAATAAAATATGTAATTGATTGATTCAAATAGTGAATTCAGAAATTCAGGCTTCTTAAAAAAGTTGTTTTCAAACAATTTAACAAATTTATTTATTTTGAGCTGCAAACGAACCTTAGCCATATTCTTTTCCTTTTGCGCTTCAAATTGTCTTCTGCTATCTTCTAAAGCAGCTTCCAATTGAAGAACCAAACGTTCATTTTGTAACTTTTCATTCTGCAAACTTTCCTAAATGAAAATCGTTTTAAAACAATCATTTTAAAATTAATTGGTCCTACACACCCTCTCCCCCTTTAAAAAAAAAGGTTTGTCCTCCCCTAATATAAAGTAAAAAAAATTAAAATGTAACAATAAAATAATAACCTGTAAAGTTCTATTTGTTTCATCTTTACGACTAATAGACAACAGTAGTTCTCGATGAGTAGCATCGTTTTCAACTGTTTGGCTGGAAAAAAAAAAATTTATAATTGTTAGTAAATACATAGCTTTAATTATTTTATCAGAAAACAGGAAAAGAATAGAGGTGGAAAGAGAAAGAATTAAAAATAATAAAAGAGATGATTTCCACGTTATAATAATTATAAATCACTTCCAAACTAAAATAATGAAAAAGAATATGAAAAGAATTTACTTGGAAAACAGCTTAAAACCAAGCATTTTCCAAAATACAAAATCATTTCGTTGTTATTTCAAATTTTAAGTAAGCATGATTTTGACGTGAAATAAACTCAAAACAAAGCTATTTTACCAATTGCATAGACTTTAGGACATTTAATTGCTTTGGCATACATATTTATTACTAATATTTAGGAAATAAAATAAAATAATATTTATAAAATAAATAATACACCGCATGCCATGTAGCACTCATGAAGTAATGCTCAGTATCGTTGTTTTTAAATATTTAATTGTGGGTGTTAAGGGAGAATAATGACCTAATCTTAAAAAAGATAGACAAATTCACAAATCAAATTCATACTTAAAATACTTAGTTTGTTCTACTTTATTTATTTACTATTTACTTAGGAGGCAATGATTTCCATATTGACGAAAAAAAGACCTGAAGGTTTAGGAATTGAACAAGGAAGTTCTTTACGGTTTATTTTTTCAAACAATGAACAATTTGTCCTAAAAATTCAAGTTTTGAACGATTTCGAACATGAAATTAAAAAATTATAAAAGAAATTTTTTTTGTTAATCAAAATGGGCATTAGCGTATGTACAAATTCAATATCGACAGAAGGTAGATCTAATGTTAGCATACCAAAACCTGTTAAAAACAATTTTTCGGTGAACCTAACAAATGAAGCTCATTTTATGAATAGTTTAAATCGGATGTCCACACAAAATAATTTGACACACAAATACTAGGTTTGCATGCTTCATTAGGATAAAGAACTCTCTAGCCTTGGATTGATATCTTCCTAGAGATGGTTGAATACTAGTCCTCCTACTGCTTTTATTTATCTGATGAGTAAAATATACTCATTTTATTTAAATAATGTTTGTTAGTTGTCTCTGTTGAGGGAGTGGATTGCTACACTGCCGACTGGTACAAAGGAGCCCAAATTCATTACTAGCAACTTCGAGGATCCTCCATCAACAACCGTTAAATGGCGCTGCAGTTATAGTGTCAAGTTGAAGAGTGACTCTGCAACTGAAGCGGCTTGCTTCTGAGGTCACAACACTGCTTGTGCTAATGCAAAAGGCTCAAAATTGACAAGCAAAATATAATACACTGAAATGACTTTTTGTAAAAATTATTTAAACAAGGCAGTAGGACTTCTTTTAGACCCAATGTTGCAAAATAAATGAAAAAATCTACTTTAACGTGATAATGGAGTGGTCTGCTATTTTGAGTTTAAATAACCTGCCCTAACAGGATGAATAACAAACACCAGGAATTAGCTTATGCTGACATTTTCTAGCAAGAAGACATCACTTTGTAATTGATTTTCATCAGCGTGATGTGTTAAATTATCGCTCACTTTTCATGGAAATAATAAAATAAAAATAAACTGACTTGTAGACAAACTTCAGAAATTTGTGAGATTTGGTTGAGTCAAATTTATAATGAACTAGAAAAGAATCAATGATATATAAATAAGCCAACAGACCAAATTTATGACGTTTTTCAAACATCAAGGAGATTATAAGGTGTTAAAAAAAAGTGTTGCAAATGGTAGGTGTGAGCACTGTCATATCGCTTTTCTGAATTGGTAATAGTAATAGTGGGTAGGAAACTTAGCAGAAAAGTGGTTAATATCAATGGTTTCAATGATTGCACTATTATTATTACATTATATTGTGTCAATCAATGTTAACCTGACTGAGAGAGGAAAACAAGGATAAGTTTTATGATGACTGAGTAAAAAAAATAAGTTTTATGATAGGTTATAACAACCATGTTTAAGTTTGGAGACTTTTAATGCTATATTAGCAAATTACCTGGAGTTGCGGAGGTGAGCAGGGAGGTCACCTGGAGTTGCTGAGGTGAGCAGGGAGGTCATTGGTTTGGGAATAGAAATAAGAAGAGTTTTGCAAAAAAGTGTTCAGTAAGAAACACAGTAGTCTAATAATATAACAAAAATAATAACATATGAGTCAAGCTAATATAACTTATTTAAACATAGATGGACTATTTCCTGGTCATAAAGTCAAACAAGGTGGTGAAAGATATAAAAGTTATGGCAAAGTTTGTTTTCCATGCAGATAATGGTGTAAGATATTGCTGCGAGTGCTATGGAATTTAAGGGAAAGTACATATTCTGCTGAAAAATCTGGAAGTTGAAGGAAGAGCATGTAGCAAGAAAGTTCTGCGCTAAAGTTCAGTATTTGGCCAGTGATGATAAATTGACTATGATAATCCACCTAAACTACTTGAAGGAACAACCTGATAGAAGCCAATAGTAAGCCAGTTTGACATAGGCAGAAGTGATACAAGTCGAGCTTATCAGACTACGAAGGATGGTGCTATTTGAAAAGGCTAGCAGTTAAGTGTTATAGCTAACTCTTTTATAGGATTGAAGGTGGTTGATCAAGAAATGAAAGTATCCAAGGAGTGACCAATTTACTGAGAGAAAAGATTTATAAAGATACAGTTGTTTCAGAGCATGGAAACAAAAATGGATCTTTAACACAGGTAATTTTAGGAGAAATATTTAAGCAAGAAAAATATCTCTCCTTTGTTTTTGTAGAATTGGAAAAAGCTTTAAACACTTTTGTCACGTAAGGTATTTTGGTAGCATATGAGAAAATTAGGTGCACAAATACTAGAAATCAAACTAGGATTAATAATCTATTTACTGAGAAATTTAGTTTGAATAATGTGGTGTACCTCAGGGTTTAATAGTCCTTTTTTTTTGTTTTAAAAGTAAAAAAGACGAAAAAGAGTTAAGTGAATGCAGTAAAAAATCATGATTAGCAGCAGTGAAACCAAGAGTGGTCTTGAAGTTGGAAAGAAGCTCAATTTTTGCCATACTTATAAGTGTTGTGTTCATAGAAATGCAGCAGTATTGCAGGAAAGTTAAGAACTGGCAATCCGTTTTTATGATAGCACTGCAAAAGTGAGATTATAGACCACGCATATTTCCAACTATAGTGATGTAATAGTGGCTAATTAAAGGCAGAGTTGTTAACTTGCGTTATTTAGGTGACAATTTAGGTAGTGAAAGGGCTGTTGATAAAAGTTTTATTTGAAAAGTAGGTTCTACTCTGAGAAAATTTAGTTACTGCATCTGTTAACTCACAGAGTTTTGTCAATTCAGGTTAGAGGTAGAGTAGTGAAATTGTAAGATATTAATGGAGTGACTCTTTGAAGAGAATAACAGAAGTAAATAGGGTAAGAAAGTGTAGAGTTAATACGATAGTTTTGGGAAAACAGCCTAGAGATAGACCGATAAAGGCAAGGTAATAAGGTCAGATTTGCTGCAGAGAAATTTGATTTTAGCCCTAACACAGTCTAGATCAAGTTGGGAGACATTAAACCGAGAAAGATGACGATGCCAAGAATAGCTAAACTAAATCAAAATATATTTTAATTACTATGAAATTTTGATTTGATAGAATCATATTCCTAAATTAGTCCTGGCAATCTCATTATATAAACAGCCCTAAACAAAAAAATTTGACTAAAATGAAGTAATAATCCATCAATAATAAGGCATTTAAGTATGTAAAAAAAACGAGTTTAATTATTACTGCTTATATTCTTGAAGGTCGTCACTCAAAATTTTCATTTGTTCTTGTTTGTTGTTGTATTTATTACGAAGATGCTCTAATTCTTCTGTCTGAACTTCCATCTGTAATGAATAATAAATAAAAATTATAAACAAAGAATTTGGTTACATTTTAATCAATGTGAAACAATAGTTTAATTTAATATCAAACATTAAAAAAAGTTCTTGGAAACAAGCTTTCAATACAACTTTACAAGTTTTCCAATGAGACTTTACACAAACTTCATTATATTAGTAAAAGTGTCTATGACAGATACTAAATATTTCTTTTATTTAATGCAAAAGAATGGAAAGCATAAGCAATAATTTACTTTTTGTGTGAGTTCTGCAATCAGTCTTGTATTTTCAGCATATCGTTTCTCTGCAATTAATGCTCTTTCTTGTGAGTCTTGTAATCGAATTTCACTTGTCTAAGAAATAAAATATCCAAAAATTTAAAATATATTTACCAGCATCTTTTTCAAAACAAATAAGAAACCGGTGATACAAATTTCATAATAGATATACAAACTTTAAAATCTCCATCACAAAATAATAAGTTATACTTTTATAATGAATAAATAATTCAATACATGATTCTATTCAAAAACATCAATTTATGTCTGAATAAAAAAATCATGAAATAATAGAAAAATTGAAAATCATTCAATTGATATGCAGTAACTGAATTCATGTTGTAAATGCCAATAAACATAATTTTGTGTTTAATTGTGTCATTTGGCTTAATAAGTTCTGTTGCCATCATATCAAAAAGTTCATTGTCAATGCAAGCATTAAAAAAGCATGGAGCATCCTTCTTGTAAAAAAGAGCTATATATATATGTATA
>JAUZNK010085907.1:0-12853 GCA_035046665.1 Euphysa ruthae | reverse complement strand
CTTTAATAAATACATGTATTTGTAAATATATATATATATATGTATATATATATATGTAGGGTGAATATTTCGTTAAAAGAATGCATATATAACATTTTTAAAGATAATAAGCCGATTTTTTTACATAACCATGTTTTTAATGATTTTTTTGTAATGATAAAAAATAAATTTTATGGTTTTTTGTTTTTTCCATAACCCCTAATTGCACCTGTTTGCACTTACTTCTTCTACAATTATGCCATTCCTCCATATTAATTACGACTCATTCTAATTTAGAGCATTTTTTTTTAAAAAGAGCCAATTTGATAAATCGTTTGTTTTGAAATTTATTTTAAACGGATTTTAACAAGCAATACACTGTCTGGTAATGTCTTTATGACATTTTAGAGTTATTTTGGGTAAAGTTTATCCTCAGGTTGCTTTAATATCTTGATTTGGCCAAAAGTCTATGGTCCTGTTAGTATAGTGATATTCTTTTCGAATAGTTGATCATGTCCAGCAGCCTACTACGTCGCAGACAAAACCAGTAAAGGAGTCTTTTCTTATACCAAATAAATGCACCAAACAAGCCCATGTGGGAATTCAAGTTGAAAATATTGACGAGCAGCAAATCATCAAGACCAAATCCAAGCGTGTTCTTCGACGAGGGTCATTAAAGAAACTTTTGTCAAAAATGGGTGCTAAGAAAAATATAAATGAGGCTAATAAATGTTCCAAATGTATTATTGACAAAAAAGTTACTGAACCATGTGATAAGAAAGCTCAAAAAACAAGGTAAAATATTTTCAGGAATTTTAAAGCTGAATCTCTACCGAATTGATAGCAGTTGTAAGTAAGAGAATTTTTTGTGGAAATTCTCATCACTTACATAGACTCGTCAAGGGTTTTATCTGGTTCTCTCTTATTAATTTTCTTTAAAAGTGCGATTTCCTAAAAAAAATGTACAATATCTAGATGCATAAAGTGATATTTTATGCTCCTCAAATTAGATGTGGGTACGGTAGTAGAAATAATGGTAGTTATGCGGGCTCAAGTTACTGGGTCTTTCTCGTAGCTCGGCTCACTTCAGCCAGACTTAATGACATAAAATGAGTACTACAGAGTTTTAGAAAAAATAAGATGGTTTAACTAACGTTAAAATCTGAAAAACTTATAAATGTAAGGTAATGGGGGTTTCTACTTTGTCGAAAACATTTTTTTATTTTTGTTACAAATAAAGATATACTTTATATTACTCATCCTGGTTCCTTCTTGCGTACTTTGCCTTGCAAACTGACTACTTTTAATGTCAGTAGCAGCTTTCTCTTTGTTATTCCGTTACATCTAAATTTTGAGTTTTAAAATTAAATCCAAAAAAAAAAAAAGGCAAACTGAATGAATTTTAACAATCAATTTTAAGTTGCTAAATCATTAATTAAAGTAATGAGTGTGACCACGTTTACACGCGGCTAGTATTTTTAGGACTACTTTTCACAGAAATGCTAGTTAATAGAGATAAATTTATTCTGTTTAAAAAAAAAACCGTCAAACATTCTTAATACATTCACATGAATTTTTTTTTCCAATTTAACCACAGTCCATTGCGGAACTGCAACGAAAACTTTGGTCTTTTGATAAACATGGGCTTGAAGAAACGCATGATAAAAATGGACTTGTGGGATCGTAAGGTAAACATGGGCTTGTGGGACTGTAAGATAAACATGGCCTTGTGAAATCGTAAGGTAAATGTCGGCTTGTGGGACCGTGAGATAAACACGGGCTTGCATAACTGCAAGGTAAACATGGGCTTGTGTGACCACAAGGTACAAATGGGCTTGTGGGACCGCAAGATAAACATAGGCTTGGCATTTCTTGTGATATTCCTGTCATTAACTTTTTAATTTTATTTTCTGATGAAAAATTAAATTTAATCTCCTCATTCTTTTATTTTTTTTCTTTCATCTTATTGTTATTGTTATTCTTTTTTCAGTCAGTGCTCTGTTTTATAAAAAGCCAGTCATTTTATAAGGAAAATATTAGTGTTTTTTTGTTAGCAGGAATGATACTGAAATACAAATCATGATCAGCCCTCTGCTAGTTCAAGATGGAGATTTGGTTTCATTTGCTAGAATTTGTCAAAATCATAACGAAATTGATGACGACAAAAAATTTTCCAAACCAATAAAACATGAACTTAAAAATTAAAAAATGATTAAGATGACGTTATCAATCTTTTTATGTAAATATATTTTGTAAAAAAAAATCTCTTCTTATGATTAGAATGTTGTTTTTTTTAACCTATAAATTTCATTGTAAATAAATATTGAATATAAATATTTCTCAATTATAAAGAACAGAAGGTGCACACACAAAGAACAACAAGAAGGTGTACATCCAAAGTAAACTTTAAACCTATAGCTTTTTATTTTTCCGGCAACACATTTTTATTCTAAATTTAAGCTTAGAAAACTCTACTCTAAGACACTCCTTGGGGATGCCTAAAGCGTATCCAAATATTTTTAAATAAACTAGAGTTGATTTTAAAAATTTTGGTAACTTCCTCATATAATAGTTATGTATTGATATCAACAGAATTTTGTTCAGTGCTAAAATCAGCTTTTAAAATTCTTTGTAGGATATAGGCACTATTTAAGTAAGTTTTGCGAAATGCAGTAAAACCAACGAAGAGCTAAATTATTTATTTCCAGTTGGACCACAACCAACCAGGTTTAAGCCCGTGATCTTAATACTCATATTCTAACGATATTGGTATGGTGGAGTTTGTGTTTGCTCAACCGCTGTGAGTCCACTTTTAATACAACAATCTAGTGATCAGCCAATCCAATCATAAGACTGGTATTGCAAAAAAGCATTACCATACCAACATGGAAATCTCATATAAACAGGTAAAGAGCTAAGTCATTTATGCAAACAGAACAAGGTCGCACTAATTGAGGTTAAGACACTTACGCATACTTACTCGCGTACCAGGAATTAATTTTATCGTAATACCCTCTAATAAACATAATTTACTAATTAACCAAGTTGGTTTATTTGAGGGTTAATTATTTTAGAACTATTTTTTGTTAAAACTTGTAATAGAAAACATTTCAGTTAACCTATCCTTAACATATTAATTAATATATATATATATATATATATATATATATACTTTTTTGTTAAGGTTGTTAAGGTTGATATAGCAGCGCTGATTTGGAAGGTGATCTTCGCACTGTTGTTGAATGGAGTGAGAAATGGCTGGTATCACTCAACGCTTCAAAAACGTTTTTTTTCCATAGTTTGCTTTAGGGCATCTTTCCTTCCATCTGTGATGCTGAATAATATTGAATTCAATGAACCTATACTGATTCGATTTAGGCGTAACATTCTCAAATAACATTCGTTGGAATACTTACATTGAATCCATTGCAAAATCTACTTCCATGAATCTGTTCCGAGTGCGGCACATTATTCCGAGTGCGACACATTTTTACTTCAAACCAAAGATTAAAAATATTTTTAAAAATGTTATTTCGCGAGAGTCCAAAAAAAAAGAAAAAAAAAACAAAAACAAAAAACGAATCTGATTTCATAAATTTTATTCACAATTGTGCTATAATTTTCAAAAATTTATAATTTTGAGATAGAAATGATATTTACCATTTTAATACCCAAAGTAATTTCAAAATCACAGATATATCGAAAATTATAAAAGGAAGCTATTTTTTCTCCCACAGACGTATACTTCTTAAAACATTGTCAAGTGTGAGTTAAACAAATTATACAATAATCTTAAAGATAACCTGGTGTTTTTCTAGGTTTTTTAGTGCTGATTTCGCCCAAACTGGGGTAATACCGATGTTTGGCATAAAAAAAATTCCATTCCATGCAACATATATTATACATGTCGCTTCTTACATGGCTAGGTGCTACTACTAAGCAAGAAGCTAAAAAAGAGTTAAAAATCCAAAATTACTGCACCAAAATACTACTCATACGCTCAGTTGGCGATACCCAGATTTTAACATAAGATCATACGATTGAGAGCATCTGCGCTACTAACTGAACTATCCAGATAGAAGTCAAGATAAATATGTGAAAACGATGCGAATGAGGTATTCACGGTAAATTTCAATTAAATAGTTTTGGAAAAAAAATTTTTTTTTCTTATATTACAAATAATTTTCAAACCAAATAATTCATTCAAATCCTTATTGTGATACGTGGAATCAAATAAACTAAATGACAACAAAAACCTAACAACAGGACAAAACCTAACAACAGAACAAAACCTAACAACAGAACAAAACCTAACAACAGAACAAAACCTAACAACAGAAAAAAAGCTATTTTTGTGTTAAATGGCAAACTCAAATGCTGACGGCAAAAATAAATGCAGTTTCTGGCTATTAACTTTTAGTACCGATAAAAACTAGCAAAAGCTATTTCCTAACTTTCGAGTTTCTGTCACTCTTAATACTAGCTGTATATAAGTATAATGACTTATTGGACCTACCAAAGAAGAAATATAGTGTAAGAATTTGACATAAATTGTACCTACGTATTGTCTTCTTATCACTATTTCCTGTTTAAGAGATTTAAAAAAAAAGTTTTTTTTGTTTTCATTTTTAAGAAGTACATTTTAATAAACCTCGCTAACTAATTTATACCTAACATGGAGAATTCAACTAATTTATACCTTATATGGAGAATTCAACTACATTTCATTCATAGAGCAATCTAATCGTAAAGAGAGGAGTTATGAATTAGCTTTTAAACGCATTCCTACGCATTCTTTTATTCTTTAATTCGACTATAAATCTCTCACACCGTGCTGTAGAATTTAAAATAAAGACGTATCACTCACCTATACAAACAATTTATAAAGGGATATTTTAACTTCTATTAACTATCGGGACGTTTTTAAAATTGTTTAGTTTGGACTGCATATAAAATATAAAACTATCTGAGTTTAGGTATATTTAAGGTAAATTTAAATTCGAAGTTTTCCTTGTTAAGCTAGAAATTTCCTGTTGGATCAAAATGATTCAATATTTAGAAGTTTTTGTTATATTTGTATTCGTAAGTTACGGTAAGCCTTTACAGCTTCATGTTTTATTTATTTATTATTTTTTGTCAGAACTCAAAGATTTCTGTTGATTTCTGGATTTGCTACCAGGCAACTTAAAAAATACTTACAAATCATTACAAACATGAATAAAAGTGCTAAAAACAATTGTTTATACACCTTCATTAAGCAATATGCTGTTATCGCAAGATTTTCTTCCAAACATTCTTAGAAAAACTTTTAGATGTTCTTATAATTTTCTTTGCTTTTTGACAAATCTCAACATAAATTTGTAACAAAACAAACTTTTGTCAAACAGACAACTGTAGCTAAATATAAAAAGTTTCTCTAAAATAGCTATCCAAAACTGAAAATATTTTAATGGGCCAGTACTAAAAAAAATACTTTTAAAATTAACTTATAACGACAATTTTTCATTCTCATCTCTGTTATGTATCTTCTGGCTAAAATTTCTTCTGGAATCATCAACCAATCAATCATCTTATTTCGTGCTCAAAATTGGAACTATATTCAATCTTCATCGTTACATGATGGAGTCATGCTGCAAGGATAAATTACATTTTTAAATAACTGCATAAATTTTAGGACAATGCGATTATATACCTAAATTCACAAATCCTGTGGAACTTAAAGTCCTTACAGATGAACAGTTGAGCAGTAATCGTTCACTTGGTGAAGGTTTTGGTCCATTTGGTTACCAAGAGTTCAACCATCCACATACTCCCAACGGTGCGCGACCACAACCATCCTTCAAATTGACAAACTTAGAATTAGAGAACAAATATGTCAAACTTCAGGTAAAAAGACACAATTTTATAAAAGTTTTGTAATGTCTTGACAATAATTGCATTTATTACGTTTAATATAAGGGCTTTATTCATTGTGACATTAGATTAGATCGTCCATTATTATCTTTTAATAAGGTTCATTGGTTAAATAATTTATTTTATGATATTCTAAAATCCATGAAATAACATTGAATAAGAATATTTATGGATCTTAATTTTTATTACAGAGCTGGGCACCTTACAGATCTGGGCACATTACAGAGCTGGGCACATTACAGATCTGGGCACATTACAGAGCTGGGCACATTACAGAGCTGGGCGCATTTTTCTCCCAGAAATATGGCGTAACTTTCATTTTTAATTGTTTTAGATAATTTTGGCAATGCTGAAAACGTGATGCTGAATTTTTTTAAATGGCTGAAACTTTTTTTAAAAAAACTCGTGCTGCTTTTTTGAAAATTATTTTAACTTTTGAACTGCTGTCATGGACAAAAGATGATTATAGATTTATTTGCATGATTTTTTTCAGTGTTCTCTGATTCATACATACATACATAAACACACACACACACACTCACTAACACACACAGACACAATCTCATCATTTCGGTCTGATTTATATCCCTATCCTTTGGAATTGGAACATTTCTTTTTAGTTTGAGACGATTGATAAAGATGCTTCTTTATGGTAAAACCTTTTTTTTTTTTTTTTATAATTTTCTGGCAATATATAAATATTAAATATTTTCCAAACATTATTTAGGATGAAATTTTAGGATAGAGATTTAAGCAGTGTTTAGATGTAAAACACCCAAAAAATTTAATCGCCCTTGATCAACGACGTTTTAAACATGTATATCTTTATAGTCTAAATTTTAATACTGGATTTAAAAAACAGCATTTAAAAATTTTTATCACACTACTGTCAAAAGATCATGCTCACTAAGGCCAATCCAAATTGTTTAATTGTATGATTTTTTATTGCAATCTCATAAATTTGTGTCGATTATAATTATTTTTTTAGATTAAAGTCCTTTTTTTAAGATAGCATGTTCTTGCAGTTCTATAGGGTAATGTTATGAAATATATCTTTTCAACGCTTTGTTTCGATTAGTTTTTTTATTTAAATTTCGAAGTGCTTTGCTGCAATTACAGTGCTTTATTGTAATTTTATTACTTTTTTGTAATTATTTACCAGTTCAATATCAATACTATTAATATAAATATAAATTTCTGCAGCTATGAGATTTTGTTGCGATAATAAACTCTTTTCTTCTTTATTTTTTATTATTTTTTTTGTAGTGAAACACAAAACAAAACTATGAAAAAGACTAGACATGAAATAAATATCTCCCAGTAAGAAACTTCAAGTAGACAAAATATAACACATTAGTTGATTTAATATAACACATTGGGCGATTTAGTGTCATGCATATTTTGACTACAATAAATGTCATATCATAGAGATATCAACAGAAAACCTCAAATTTATGATTAAAGTCGACGGAAATTGTACGATCGACGCTTCAGTCTCTTGACTATAAAAATATGAAAAAGGAGCAACAAAAAGTATTGATAATTATATTTCACTTCGTTGTTTTTACTATTATTAGTACTTTTTTACTTACTACCTTCAATAACTTTGTTCTAAATTTACACAATTCTTTTACGATTACATTGCGCTTTGCTACGATCTTATATTACTTGGTTGCAGGTTTGTATATATTACCTAACTTTTCTTTGCTGACATGGGTTGCTATTTTGCATGGTGTTCTTTATTCCAATATACATAATACTTGGTAAAAAATTTAATGAAACGTGATGCAACGAAGTTAAGATTGATCCTGTTTTATCAATGGCTCTCATATATCACCGCTTCAAAAAACTGGCATATATCATAAAATTTAACTTAAGATAAAATCTATAATATATTAAAATTAAAAGACTTACTTTTGTTTTAAAATGTTATTTTTGTAAAGGGCTGTATGAAACTTTACTGAAACAAATGAAAATCATAAGAATAGTTTAATTAATATATCGCAAGTAAAAACAGATTATTTTGGACATTATGCTATAAAGTCTAGGTGCTCAATATCTAGAAACCAATTGGAAAACAATGTTTTCGACGTTTCACGCCAAGAAGCTATAAAGTCTATCAAAAAGAATTTCTTAAACTCGTACATCAATAACTAAAGTATGACGCTTCCTTTAATTTTCAATCCATTGACTACAAGGACGAAAAAAAAGAATATTTCACCTTGGCAAATTTACATTTTTCTTTTTATCTTTTTCTTTATTTTTTTTGTTGTTACCATATCAGAAGGGGTAAACAAAAACAAGAACATAGTAGATACAGAATATTATAATTTGTATTTTATTTATAAAGCAGTTATACCAGAGAAAACCATTTAATATTATCGAAATTATATAGCTATAATTTCTTTAATATTTAGTTCAAACTGCTGTGAAAATTTTTTTTTAATTTTATTTAAATAACTCTAGTTCTTCGCATACTGCATAATGTATACATATATATATTTAGATATTTGTTACTTTATAATCAGAGTCATAGATTTTTTTTCTTATTACTCTTAATATCTGACCAATATGCATTAAACTTGTATCGCTTACATAAATTTCATTTCTTTCTTGTTGTTTATTATTCTTTTTTTTTTTTTGTGTCTTTGTTGTTAAGTTTTGGAGTGAGTTTTTATATTCAATAACTATTTGAATAATTTAAAAGTAAAAAGCCAAAGGCTAATTTCCCTGGACAGTTTCCTCTACTGTTGTCAACATCCTCTGCACTTCTATACGCTATCAATAGATTTTATCTTTATGTCAGTAGTAGTAGTAGTAGTAGCAGCAGTAGTAGTAGTAGTAGTAGTAGTAGCAGTAGTAGTAGTAGTAGTAGTAGTAGCAGTAGTAATAATAGTAGTAGTAGTCGTAGTAGAAGTAGAAGCAGTCTACAATTTCTAAATTGTCTTTCTCTTCCAGCATCCGCGATGAAGAAGATGAAATACAAATATGCGGAATAGTAAGTTGAGTTATTCATATATCATGTTACTGCTGCAACCCAAGTAGGAAATTAAACCGAATAGATCGTATTAGCTACTTGGTTGGCATATAAAATAATAACATATTTGGTTCGTAAATTCAAATTTCCTCCTTCTGTAAAAAATCAAATGGCCGTTTATTAAGGGTGGTCCACATTTGACAATTTTATAGCACCTAACCCTGATTGGTTAAAAACTTATCTATTTCTTATTTCTCACAACGAAATAAGTTATTTGACTCTTAAAGGTGGCTCATATAGAAAAAATAAAACTTCTGAAGTAACTAATTTTGGACTAATTTTTATGTTTTATCTGAATGTAAATGTTTGAAAATGAAAAAAATTTTTTTATCACACTAAATATTCATCATGGCTGACATAGAATAAACAATTGATATATCATTTATAAGTTTAAAACCAAATATTAAAAGATCGAGAAGAGGTTTCAGCATGAAATTTGAAATGTTCATTCATAGTAATGTGAAATTCCATGTATTTAAACGATATTTAGGTACAATCCTTATTTCAACTGCGAGAAAAAATAAATCCGAATTTCAAGATTTGTGTGAAAGTAACTGAATGCCTGGTGCAATAAAATGAAAATTTAGGATTTAAACGACTAGAATTGAGACCTAAATGGATTTCACACGTGACTTGAACACATCCTGAATGTAATTCAGTACTTTTGAAAACTTTGTGTTTCAAATTTTCGCAATAGTCAGAAAAACGCAAAATGAGCAAAACAAGCAAAAACAGATTAGCAACCAACTAAATCAAATAAAAACAGCCAAATAAAGTCTAATATGTATCAGCAGCATTAAATTATTTTCCCTCCTTTTTATTTTCAGTGTCAATTAGACCTTTCTTTATGGCTCCGATTTTTTTCGCGTTTTTTCCTATCCACTACGCTCTTTCGCTCTGCCCATCAAATTTTTGGCGAATTTTTTGAGATAGAACCGGGCATCTTGTTTACTCCATTATTGATCCCGAAATGGGCAAAAACCCCATTTGCCGTATAATTGAACTTCAGGACGGCAGAATGTACCCCAATTTCCAACGTACTACGCCTCACAAATATATCTATTGGTTATTTTTGACAAAGGAATTGATTTTACCCCTCGTTGGAATTTTGGATTACACCATGTACGCAATTATTCAGAAGCTGGTCATTTGTTAGGTTAGTAAAAATGGGTGCAAGATTTGGAAAAGCTATGATAGTAATTTTATACTGGTTGCATAATTTATTTTACCAGCGTGTATTGCTTTTTTTTATTTGCACCAACTTGTTGCTCCTTCGGGACAGTGTCTGTTCCAAATTTCGTCATCTCTCAGGGTCTGATAATGGTACAGGATCGCTCTGATGGCTTTTTCATCTAGGTAAATGTTGTCCAGATTGGATCTGATTGATTTCTCAAACCATGTCTACATATAGTTGATTTTCTTCTCCATCAGTTTCTCCTTTCCATATATTGGACGCGCAGCGCCCTTGTGCTTCTTGACTAAATTTCTCAAGCAGGACTCCAACCCTTTTTATCCAACACGTTTGAAGCAAAAAAAAACATCGCAAAAAGAAGAGATATCACCATCCCCAAGGTACTCTTAATAAATTGGACCAAATTTTTTGATAGATTTTTCAAATATGTTTACCACCCAAGCTACTTCCGTAGCAAAGGAAGATCAGTTGTCATTAAAGGGACAAACGTGGTTGTATTTCTATGTTTCATATTCGGTTGCGCCTTTGTGTTTATGCCACATTTGACAACCTTTGCATATCTAGTCAGCACTTCAATGCACTTATTCACTATTCAGCACTTGCGATGGTTTACTGCAACAACAATACCTTGGAGGAATGAATATCCCCTTTTTTTCCATGTGCTATCAATCGTAACGAGGCATAAAGTGGCCTCATCATCTTTCAAATTTGCCATAGGTTTTATCTTGTCAACAGCTTGCTTCATACTCTCAGAAGCCGCCTTTACATATGCTCTGCTCAATATACCATTCAGGTTTAAAAATTTTGGCTACGAAAAATTTTTTATGTTCAAAATCCCGGCATGGTCCTGCAAGGACTCATGGCCCTTACCAATTTCACAAAAACCATCACACTTCGCACATTGACATCATATTAATTTCTCCTTTGTCTACCATCATGTTTTTTAGTCCCTTTTGAGTGAGTTACATTGGTCTTCCTTCTAACAGCATGAGTCACAATTCATCTGTACTTAGTAGGCCAATTTTCAGTTTTAATAAAGTATGTACTTCAATACAGTTGCTTCAATCAATCTGGACACGCAATGAATTTTTCAAAGAACTTTTTAAAATGTATCAAGTATTTTATAAGGATGTAACCATATTTTCTTGAGAAGAAGGCAAACTTGCTTGCTTGGCTACTTTGAGAGTCCGTAAAGATAGATCGGGTATTTGTTGCAGCTTCTCCCACAACCTGTTTTTTTCATGTGTTCATTTCCATAGAAACTTTACAAGGATAGAGGATATATAAGACATAGAGAAGTAACATGCAGAGCATTATTATATAAACATATAGCTTATGTTAAAATATAGCATTTATGAAACAAGTAACCAAAATATTATTCTACAAAAAATCCCAAAAAAATGAACATGCATTTGATATTGGAGGCAGTTTTTTATACCATTATTTAAACTTTTATATGCTTTACTGAACTCAAATTTTTATATTAATTTTATTTTGAATTTTTTTAAAATTTTATTTATATATTCTTGTTTTTACTTGATTATTCATTGAAATTTATATTGATACTATTTAGGTCATTTTTTTATTTATATCTAACTAATCTGAATTGTTTTACTCTCAGAAATTTTTTTCTATTTCCACTCATCTACTTACCTGCAATGATAAATTTTTATCAATTTAATCAACAAAACTGTGTTAACTTTGTCAATGAGAAATACACAAAATCTACGTACTTCAATCAAAATAATGCCATTTTAAACTTTTCAAGACATAAATCAAATCACCTGTATTATAAGTTAGCTACTAAAGAAAAACACCATTTGGAAACAAAGAACCTTGTTTTATTAATTCCCATCTTGATTATTTCTTTGAAATGGTTATATAAACTTAGTTTAAAATTTTGGAGTCTTTTTTTGATTGTGTTGTCCTTAGTTTATTTTTGAAAACAGCTGATTTTACCAATATTAATTAATTAATTAAAGCATAAATAGATTAAATAAAAAATCATTTCATCAACATTTCACAATTTTTAACTTTGTTTTTTGTGTTGTGGGCATTCCAGTTTCTATCCTCAATACTCTTTTCCTTGAATTTATAAAAATTTTCTTTAAATATGTTATTGTTTTTCAATTTGTATTTTTAGGTATGTTTTATTTTATTACCCTAGCAGTTATATTTTTAAACATAGGGTATTCCATTTTTAATTTAGGTCTGTAAAATATTTAATATGGTCTATTAATTAATCAAAATAATGCCTCTGCAACTTCTCTCACTCACATAATTTATAAAAATTTCTTCAAAAAAATCCTTCAAAACAATTGGTACGTTAAATTACATTATAAAATTCTTTTTAAACCTCTTGTGTTAACATTATCTGGTGACATTGAGTCTAATCCTGGACCTGGCCAATATGATGTAGCAAACACTATTTGTACCAAACCTTTTAAAGTGGGTATAGTTTACAGACCACCTGATATCAACAATTTTTTTGCGCCTTATATAATTTTTCCAAAATAAAAAAATACAACGTAGTTTTTCATAACAATTTAAGGTCACTCAAGGGTCACTGAGGATGTAGTTAAAAACACAATTATTGATTTAGAACTAAATAAGTAAGCAGAGTTTGATGAAATATCATCTATGTTCTTTAAGGAGGGATGTGCTTCTATTTTGAGACCACTCACACAAATAATAAATCTTTCTATCAGGACTACCACATTTCCAGATGATTT
>JAUZNK010085906.1:0-29313 GCA_035046665.1 Euphysa ruthae | reverse complement strand
AAATATCATTTGTTTAGTTTTTCAGACTCACTGATAAAATCACATGCTAAGAATGAAATTTTAAAAAGGGTAACTTTATAAATTAGGCTTAAATCTTAAGAAACTTTAATAAAATGAATCGATGTTTTGCTTTAAAACTAAAAGAAAGCCAAAAGTAATTTTTGGGAAAAAAATCAAATAAAGAATTTGTTCAACGATAGTAATAAAAGCCATAAGAAAAATTTTCAGGCTTAAAACAGACGTAGGAAATTTTTCACTTTATTTAGGTATTCACTTCGCTTTCAGTATTTATAATTTGCAAATATTGTAATGAGTTCACCCGAGAGTAAAAAAAATGTTATTAAAATTTTCATGCCATAAAAATAAGCATAGAAATAAGATTTTGCTATAAAAAAATAGGAAAGAAAAAAAAATACAGCGTAATAACAACTTTATTTTGTTGTCAAAAAACTTCGTCCAGAGGCAGGCATTGAGCTAACTTTATTATAAAACGAGTAAACAAAAAGTGTTGTCTACCATATTTACTCAAATAAAGAACATTGACGTCTACAAAAAAAAAAACAAAAAAAAAACAAAGTCTAAATTATAGCTTATATTAAATAATATATAAATTTAGTTGGGTTTGCTTTATGCATTTGTTTAAGTAAATACTATTTTTATATTTTAAAACTCGTAAATCTATTGGATTCCATTAATTCTTATAATTTGAGATCCAAATATAAGTTAAGCCAATTGATTTGTAAATAAAACAAATTCACTGTCTAGACAATTTCGAAATGATTTCCAGCGCATAATAAACAACAGTTTTTTTATTTTGTTCATTTATATAAGAAGTGAATAAAAATATTGATATTAAATCACAGTAGTATTTCGTTAGTAAAACTAACGAAATGTCAGCTATAAATAACTATTTTAACAATTATTTTAACCATTATTTTTACCGTTATTTTGACTGTTATTTTCACCATATTTTTTTGACAGTCAAGTTGCGTTATTTTTATGATATAAATTCACCGTTTTTTTTGTAATCCTATTTCCGTTATAACTTAATTATTTTCGTTATTCTGTACAGCTGTTTATTAGTTATGTTATTGATATTTTTTCGTTATAATCGCCGTTAAAATGAAGTTTTTTTTTAGCACTAAGTTTTTTAAATCACACCGTTATTTTATGTTTTTTCACGCGTTTAATGTTGTTAATAATTGCTCTTTGCTTGATTTATATAGTTATTTATGACGTTTTTTTAAATTTATTTCTACCGTTATATAACGGTTTCTATTGTTTAGATATAACGATTTTTTAAACGGCATTTCATTTATTGCTTGGATGGTCACATATAAAGTATTAAAAATTATCAATGAACACCAATTTTTAGTTCTAATAAAAATAAGATAAAAACTACTCACACGCAGTCATCTTCCCAATACTTTGATTCATCTGTACAGTACCACAATTTACCCTTAATAATATATTAATAATATAAATAATATTATACAATCGATGGCTTCATTGAATTTTTTTCAGTTTCGAACACATTTTTTAAATAAAAAATGGGCAAACATGACTAAATTGATAAAACTTTGAGAGAGACTAAAAACATTGTAAATAACTTTTTCTGTACGATAACATAAAATAATTCAATACCCATACATGTAAAAAATAAAACTCAAGTTAGACAAATTAAACACCAAAATTCATCATACTTTATTCCAAACAATTGATTGGGCTAAGGCTTAGAATATATCTGAAATTGAGAAAACTGTTTTAATTTTTTATTCCTCAAGATGCTTCTTGAAGAAAAATGAAACAAAAAGTAGTAACAGCAAAATTAAAAGCAGAACCACAAAAATAAAAAAGTTTTTTTTTTTTAAGATTAGCAATGTACTACACACACTGGTGATTGTAGTACTGTAGTTAGAACACTGGTTCTGAAACCAGAGGTCAGTAGTTTAACTTCTCCCATGAAACCATCAAATCGATTTGTATTTATGTATTTTATAGTTTATTTAGTGAGAGATACGATCATTATAATGCATAAAATATAGAGTGCTTATATTTCATAAACTACATAGATATTGTAATTGTATAGTTCTATGTCACTGCTTGATATATTTTTATCAAAAAACATTATAAATAAATTACCGAGAAAATCTGAACACCCATAATGGAGAAAATCAAAAGAAACTGAAGAGTGATCATAAGTACATTGACAACATTCTTCAGTGAAAAGATCATGCATTGAAACACAGCCTAAAGAGTAAAATATGATACAGTGGCATTTAAATTCCCTAAAACATTATTTTTTCTTAGTTAGTGAAAGTTTCTTTGAGACTTAACTTAAAATTTAAAACTATTTATATAGGTTTCCTAAAGTTTTGTTTTTTCTGAGCCTAGATTTTCTCACAGATATCCCTTTTCAAGCCTTGATGATGTTTAAGAATTATATAATTCACACTGAATATAAATTGTAAATGGGTTAGTGACAAACATGACTTAGAATTACTGTAAGGAGAAAATCCAATAAACTCTGTGTCTGTATTTGAATTTATTAACAGTAAATCTGTGACAAAAAAATGCTTTCAACACAAAGGAAAAATTTTGTTTTTACTGGAATTTAACTCTTAACCACAAATTCAACATTACACCATTTATAGTGCTCACGGTCTAAAATTATCAATGTATTAACCAAAAACAACATTTTATAGTTATAACTAAAAATTTCAATATGTAATAAAAAAAATCCAAAGAATCCATGCTTAGACTAGACATAGAACTACCTGTCAAAAAAAAAAAAAAAAAAAATCAACAATCATAGAGAAATAACATGAATTTGCAATTGAAGACAGATTTTTATTGGAAAACGCTAAAAGTGCAACATTTGGTAAAACATAGCAGTAACCAGTGTGTTCTATATTAACGATGCAAATAATAGACGTTTAGCATACCTTTAGTTTTGGCAATTTATTGATAGACTTTAATGGCCTCATGACTCGTAGAATACGAAGAATTTTCACAACAGATTTAACAGCGGGTGGTGCATTTTTGTCAGTACTAAAAATCCATTTAATAAACATTTAGTATAGTCAGTGAATATCCTCGTAATAAAATTATTAGAAATGCACAAAAGTATAAAAACAGCTGGGGTGTCTCTATTTTTATGCGATATTTGTGATCTTGTTTAATTCTTATGAACAGTGGACCAGGCTCTATGACGCAATTATTAGTGTGCGTTGCTCTTAACGGAAGGGTTGGTAATACAAAGCCACATGAGCCCTGTTTAATTTTTTGCTTGCTTACAAAGTTTCTTATTGGCAGTGAAAATTATATTTTATGAATTTTGTATTAAATAATTTTGGCAGGCAGCAACATGAAGTGAAGTGAAATGTGTCCTCTACGGTCCTTTAACTTCATGCAAAATTTAAAAAATGGAAACAAACAAATTTGATAAAATTCCAAAAGATGTTCTTTTTAGGACTAAAAATGTTTTGGTTTTGGGTCCCGAGGACTCGAACGAGAATTTTGGCATATGAGTCAAAATATTCCCTTTATTTTCATAAACTTTGAAAATTAAAAAAAAAAAGTATTGAAGTTGCTAAACTCTGATATAAACATAAATCTGTAAAAGCCCTCTCAACTTTAAAACAATATGAAAACTTTTCAGGATGCTTAAAGTTTGTGAATACAAAATTTATCCATCCTGATGACATTTTATTGTAACTATCTTGCATTTAAAGGTTGCCTAACAAAGAAATTATTCATGAAAAAAATATGTAACAAATTACAAATAATTAATAAGTTTGTAGGAACTTCATTATTACCTTAGTATGATAGAAGTAATAGCACAACAAACAACAATCATATCAGCACAATTCCACATATCTCTGCAATATGAACCGGCATGCAATGCAAATCCATAGTTGATAATCTGAATAAAATTAAGAATAATCACCAAGTGTTATTCTTTAAAACAGACTGCATGTTTGTAACTAAATATAATATTCTTAAAATATACGCAGGAAAATAATATAGATCTATACAAAATATTTTTATTATGATTGGACCTGATTTAAAAAAATTTTTTTTTTCTTTCTTTCTTTTCCAAGAAGGATGATTATCAAAGAAACGCGTCTTGTAAAAGAAATAAGAAGTAATGTATAAATTTTAATGAAAATCATATAAATTATATATAAATAATTATCTTTTTGAAATATGAGTAAAAATAATGTAGAAAAATTTTTTATTCTTACAGGTTTTCAAATAGATACCTGTGCAGAAAGCAGTTATTCAACAAGAATTCATTTGAAATTTAGGAGCAGTCATTAGATCAAAAAAACCAATGAATGATTCATCTATTACCTAATGCAATGACTCAAATAAAAACAAATAAAAACAAAAATTGAAAAAGTAAAAATATGATTCCAATTTTTAGGTAATTTAATTCAAAACAAGATTGAAAATTTAGAGTAAAAATTTTTCAAAAATTATTTTCAGAAAACTAAAATAGTTTTTAAAAACGCAATTGCAAAACAATTTAGGCTCAACCTAGACTATGATTATGACACAACATATATATGGTTTAATTTTACTTTGATGTTTTTTGTTCAGATGTTGAGATGATTGATGTTATAGTAGATATACTAAGATTTTTCTGAACTATTGTCTAAAAAGAAGTAAACATTTGGTGGACCCCAGAATTTAAATGCTTATAAATCAATAAAAATCTATAAAAATCTAATTCCTATCCAAATATTTCAGCCGAGGATTTGTTATAGCCAAAAAGAAAGCTCAATCAAATACTCATTAAAAATGTTTCATTCATAAATGAAAATTTTTTGGTCCAATTAAATTTTACGCATATTTATTGTACATATAACATGACATAGTGCATTACTACTTCTAAAAGAGATATTTTACAGGGACTAAAAATTCTAACAAGAGAACTTCGAAAAAAATTTGAAATATGAAGTTACTAAAATTACTGATTATACTACTTTTGAATCTAAGTTTAAAGAACTATTAGAGAAACATGCACCCTTAAAAAAAAAATTATTCGACACAATCAATCTGAATAACAAATCTCTTAGAAAGGCTAACTAAATTAAATAAATTATTATAGAAAACACTAGAATTTCGTAAGTATACTTTAAAAAAAAAAGAAAAAAGGTAATTTTACAAAACTTATAACTTCAATTACTGATAATAAAAAATTTTGGAAAACAATTAAACCTCTATTTTCATATAAAACACCACTGAGCGCAAGAGCGAATATTAATCTAGTAGAAGAACAAAATTTAATTTCCTGTGACAAGGAAGTAGCTGAGACTTTAAAACAATTTCAAATTTAAATATTAAAGAAAATCTGTTAACTGAAACTGAAAATGATAACTTAAACAATATTGATGAAATTCTAAACCGGTGTAAATGTTTGCATAAAACTCTTAAAATCCAAGAAAAAGTTTCTGTCGCTAAATATTTTTCTTTCTTATTGATTAGTCTTAATGACCTAGAGCAAGAGCTGAAAAACTTAAATTGCAAAAAAGCTAACAGCAACAGAAATATTCCTGCTCGGTTATAGAAAATGTCATCAAAATATTGCTCCCTCAACCCACTTGCAAATATAGTAAGTAAACCAATCTTTTATGAGTTAAATTTTTCCTAAAAAACTAAAGCTAGCTGATGCAAATTTAACTAAAAACTACAGACCAGTTTGTATTTAACTTGCAGTATCAAAATTTTTTTGAAAAGTTAATGAAGAATCAAATGGCTAGATATCTAGAAAATCATTTATCACAATATCAATGCAGTTACAGGAAAGGGTATAATACTCAACATGCACTTACAGCCATGATTAAGAAGTGGAAATATCTATGGTTTTGGAAAATTAGCACTTAAATTAATTAAGTTACCTAAAAAATGGATAGCAAAGGGTAAAAAAAAATAAAGATTTCAATTCTTGTTCTGAACTTTTGATTGGTGTATGCCAAGGGTCAATTTTTGTATCAATTTTGTTTAATAACGATTTATTTTGTATAACTAAAGTTACAAATTATGCGAACGATGCGACTTTCTATGTGTGCGATAACGACTTGATGTAAACCCATGTAAAATGTAGAGAAATAAATAAATTAACTAAATAAATAAATAAACAATTAAACAAATAAATAAATAAAAGTGCTCTAAGTAAACAATAAATAAATTATCAAGTCAAACAAAAATAATATTAATAAAATATCCATCAACTAAAAATTACAACATAATGTTTCATTCCAACGCAATTCATCTCTCCCAGAGAGGCCTGGTAATTGATTTTACAACAAAGGAAATAAATACTTTGTAATAACAAAATGCATGAGTAAAAATGTAATATGGTAGAATTTCGTTCAATATCACAAATTTAGAAGTAGGTCCTTTCCAACCAGGCTGTTTTTTGGGAGAAACAAGCATAAGTTATTGCTATATTCTATTTCTATCATTTATTCATTCACTAACAGATAGAAACACCTTAAAATAAAAACTTTCAGAGTTAAGAGAAAAAAAAAATTGTTGACGTAAAACTAATTTCAGAAACTTAAAAACATTGCAACTGGGGCCTTCAGAGCAGGGCTAAAACTCCCCTGATCTGGTAAGAGAATTTTGCCAATTGAAACCTAACAGAATCAATAAGAAATTTCTAGTTAACACCCTGAATAAGGAGGTCTTACAGTTAAAAAATAAAAAAGTAAAAATAGCTAACAATGTCCCAAAATGTCTACTAAAAATAATAACCATAAATACTGAAAGCCTATTCAAATACATTTCTCAGGTCTTTTAATAAAAGCATAAGTCAACATTACATTACAGAGATTCAATAAGGATCAATGGCAATGACTTGTTGCCCATTTTGTTAGCAATAGTATGAATATTGGAAATAGCCACATTGAGCAAATGCATAAAAGGTTTGTCAGCTCATGTGACATTAACAGTAGCATCATTTACAAATGTACTCAGCATTAAAACATCTTTTTTGTCCGTCCACTTGGTAAATTTAATTTCAGTTGTTCCTTCATACTTGATTTACCACACTCTTTCCAACTTTTGCTTTTTTTGCAATAGTATATTTTGGTAGCTATAATCCTAATGCCTTAATATAGTCAATTTTGTTATCTAATAGATTTTCACAAGTTAAATTGAAGACAATAACCTTGATTCAGTAAAATAGACATAAGCTGTATTACAATTTTCATCGCGATGCAGTAAAAGTGACAGAGAGTGTTGTCTAACGATACAGTAAGTTCCTTCCCGGCATACAATTCTCATTCTCTTCCACACATAACCTTTATCAGCTTAATTTATTTGGTATATACTGTTTCCATCACAGTTTCCAAAGAAAAAGTGATTCATTGAGACAAACACTCTTTTCTAGTATGTAGATTGAACAAAACTTTTGAACTAAATAGTATGCAATAGTTTTGTTTTTGCTGTCCTTTCATCCAAACTTCTATTAGTAACAAAATGAATAAAAACTTATAAAAAATCTTCTACAAAACATTATATGTTTGAAATATGGCAGGGGGTAATATAGGAATTTAAATTTAGCATTGGTATAAATTGTTATATCCAGATCAGAGCAAAAGGTTCTGACATCTCTATGCAGGGTTAATTTTGAATATAACCTACCTCCCTTGAGATCGTTACATAAGGCACACATTTCACCTTTGATATTGTTAATTTATACCAGTCTGTAAGTTACATCATCGCTCTTCTAACAAAAGTGAGCCATTTTATTCTGATAGCAAGATTATGTAACTTCAAATATTCAAGGCGGAGACTTAGTGCAAACAAAACGAAGACAGTACTATAATATAGATTCAACATTAATGATTCTTAGAATAATGTTTTCTTCCATTGGCTACTACATAAGATACTTTGGTATGGAGTAAGTTTGTTGTTATGGTTTCCAAAATATATTTCTTATATAATTTCTGTAACCACTTCTATTTAACATATCATTAGAAAAATTCAATCGTTTCTTGCCATAATACTTGTATCTGTACTCCCAAAGAGACCAGCGCAGAAAAAGTGACAAAAAAAATTAGAGGGGTTTAAAAATAGGCGTAAATATTATAAATAAGTTTAACAATCTTCTTAAGATGAATATTTTTTTCGTTTACTGCACTGTATGGTAGGATAAAAGTGTGTTTATTTTACTTAACAAATAATTTTTTCTTCAGTAAATGCTAGAATAAATGTAATTATATTTAATCCTTATATATAACCCTTCCCCTCTATTTATATTTGCGTCAAAAAAACATAACTTGCCTCAAATGATAACCTCACATTACCGCTGAGAATTTTATAATTAGGTACATTTAATGTGTATTCAATGTTACGACCAAATGATAATTAAACCACGAATTACTCGCGCATCAATTCTTTATAAAAACCTTAATGACCATTTTTATATATTAAACTATTACACGACTCTTCCAAGAACAAGAAGGTTAACTTTAAGCTACATATGAAAAAACTTTATTATTTACATAAAAGTATACATTGTAAAAAAAGAAGACACATGAAAAATATTATTTTGTTTAACTTATGCAATATTTAGTAAAGCTTTGAATATATTTAATAATTTTAATATCATTGAATTCAAATATCACATAAATAATAAGAATTTTGCTTTGGGTGAATTATTGGTATAATTGGCATAATTTTTTGGAAGCTGAGCATTATAAATGCACAAAACAAATATGGTTAAATGTCCCCAAAATCGGTATACCGCTATATATTTTGGGCTGTATCACCCCCTGTATAGTGTCAAAAATATTGGGTCATCATCATAGTAGTGTTCGTATGATAGTTTCCACAAATTGCCTTTGTATAAAATTAACATTAAATCTAAATTCTAATTTCATCAAAGGTAACAAACAGGTTATCTTAAATGGATTTTTATTTCAGGTGTGTTTTCAATAGTTTGTTCAGTATAAAGGTTAGTTTGATCAAAAATACAGGTGATAAGCTCATCAGTAAAAAATGTTGAAAAATTTCAATTGGCCATTGTTTGTTATGATGTAGCTGAAACCAGGATCACAGCTAAAAGCTTGCTACCTACCTACATTTGGTGGAACCTCATTAACCCATCTATCATTTATTAAAATGAAAAGCAAGTTGTGGTGTAGCAGGTTCATTCAAAGTCACTAATTCTTCGCTTTCAGATATATCACTTCCAGAATCAGATAAGTTACTGTCAGTACTGAATTGTGAAAGCTCATTATCTGTGTCAAGCATATAATTCACTGTATCTTGTGTGGAAAAAGTTTTCTTGGCTATTAGAAGAACTGCCATCTTGAAAAACTTTTTTCCTTATGTAAGCGCCTGTTTTTTGGTAAAAAATATAGCAAACCTGTAGTATATATAAAATAAAGACTGGACATCTTACTAGAGGTTTGATGAAACCACAGTATGGTTAAGCTGTAGTATGGACGTAAAGCGGTCTTGAAATTAGTCACCTTCAGAAACAGAAACATCTGTCACTACAAGAAAAGGCGTACATCGATGGAACAGAAATATTTTTTCAGAACTGTTAAGGGGTTCATTCAAAAAATCTAGTCTGTAAAATAGATATATCTGCTTTAAGTAAAATAAATTATTGAAAAGTAAAATTTTAAAATTAGATACCTTTAAAATAACTTCCAATGCAAATATGGATGTAAAACCATAATCAGAGTACTTGAGTATCTAAATAAAAAAAATATATATATATGTATCTACAAATTTAATTCAGCTCACATTGAAAACAGCAATATTTATTGAAAAGCAAATTCTTTATAAAGAAGGAAAATAAAATTTAACTTTTAGACTAAAAGTTTGGAAGAGATATTAAAATATTTTAAAAACGAAACAATTACGATGAAAATGTTGCCTGTTTCATTAAAATTTTGTTTTGATGAACTTTTATGATGATGACAATGAAAGCTAAAACAAGGGATAACGCAGGTCTTAAACAAACTAAAAAAGATATTGCTTGACATCAGACTTAAAGGATTTGAGATGACAATCTGAAAGAAAGCAATCAGATGCCAGAGTTCCGCAAACGAGCAGTATGTGGGAAGAAACCTGATAAATAAAACTTTTTGTGAAATTTAAGGACCTGTAAGTTATAGGATGAGTAGCAGATGCAAACTTTCTCGTCCTTGGGAAAGACTTAAATAAAGATGTTTATTTTTTCAAATCATCAGAACAGTGTTCATGCAAATACTTATAGAACAGTGACAATGAGGCTACAACTCTAAAAAAATTGAAGATTCGAACCAAGATCAGGACCAATAAAGTAAAACATACGTTTCTGAATTCGGTCAAGAAGATATAAACATATAGTAGAGGTTCCCACCCAAAGATGGGAGCAATATTAAATATATGTTCAAATGGTAGCCTTATAGATATAAAGTATACTCTTGGGTAGAAGAAAGTGCCACAACCTTCACGGCAGCAGATTTTGCAATGGATTCAAAGTAAGAATTCCAAGAAAAGTTATTTGAGAACGATAGGCCTAACAATCCAATCTGCTAAGATTCAGTGAGATTCATCTGCACATATTGAAGGAAAAGTTTATGAAATTATGCTTCATTTTTGAAGCATTGAATGATACCAACTATTTCTCACTCCATTTAACAATAACCTGAAGATAACTTTCCAAATTAGCAACCATTTCAACACCATCAAAAGAATTATTTGTCTTCCCTAAAGATGAATACAAAGTAGTATCATCTGCATATATATCAAGCTTATATAATATTCAAAACTTCACCAGAGATACCATGTGACTTCATCTTACTTCATCAGTGCTAATAGTTTTAGAAGGATCAAAAATACCCATAACATTTTCATGTTGAGATGAATCAGTCCTAGATGGAAAGTCAGGAAACATGTGTCGAAAATCATAAAGAGTATAATTACTACTGGTAAGCTTAGCAAAAAGTAATGACCTCAGGTTCATTGAAGGATGGAGGGATAAAAGACTTATCCTGGCGACTGCAATCGCTGGAAAAACCATGGGGTCAAACTTGGTTTCAATACTCCTTCGAGAGAGCAGGGCTTGAAATAAGAGTCGGACATCGGACATTTTCAGGTAAAAATGCGATAATGTCTGAAGATATCGTTACTATTATGCATTATGTCCAGAAGGTTTTAAACCTTTTTTGATTTTCCAAATATAATGCTCGGCGTTATCTTAACAGTATCACCCATTATGACTTTAAATCTATTATCTATTATTGTACACAACTTAGCAATGAGCTGCATAATATTGCATAAATCCTATAGCTCAACAGGAAATATATCTTTAAAATTATTATAATAAAGTTGAACACATTGTTACACACACATCTTCAATTTAAAACCCTGTCTACAACATTTTTTAATGCCTAATATAATAAAAAAAACACAATATGTAAGCATTTTTATGTTCTTTGCTTGGCTCAAACATCGCGAAGGAAAATTCTAGTGACAAGAATCTTCAAGGTATAAATTTATTGATGTGAAAATAGCTCTATGACTTAACACATCTATCAGGTTTCACCTACTTAATAAGTACATTTATCACTCTGAAAAACAGTTTTGGGCATATAATTACAAGTTGCAGATGCAGAGTGTAGAGTATTAGTAAGATAAATTATAAAAATTACTGAAAAAAGATTGCCGTTGTAAATTTATGAATTGATGTCGTGTACATGTCATACAACAAAGGAATTTTTTTCCCATTGCTTTCTTAACAAATTAAAAGGTCTGTAACTCTTTTATTTCCGGATTCATTGATTAGATTGTATCTTTGACCTATTATTGATTTCAGTTCCTTTTTTTTTTGACCTATGGCTATGGATCTGATTAATAATGACTTGAGATCAAAGACACATTAAAGAATACGTATCTTGATAAAGTAGATAAAATGCTGTTAACAATCGACTATTTTTATGAAAAATACCCCAAAAAATTACGCAAAATGAAAGATATTTAAGAACTAATGAAAGAAATGTTTGAGTTTGACACAGGCCTACGACCTCTACGTGCCAGTGGGTCTAGGTTTACGGTGCGTTACTTTAATGCTATTGCTTGGATGCTTGATAAATTTGGTCAGCCAAGGGGATTTATAAGCAATACTCGACAGTCAGTACTCAAATTTAGTTGACCATTTAAGTGTAATTAATACATTCAAACATTTTTATTCTCTTTACTACATGTAAGTTATATATAAATTATATTATAAATTATATTATGTATGAAAAGATGTGTTTTACTACATGTAAATTATATGTAAGTTATATTGTATCAAAAGATGTTTTTTACTGCATGTAAATTATATGCAAATTATTATATTGTATGAAAAAATGTGTTTAAAAAATTTTTTAACGTTAAAGTGTTATAGATCATTTGGATTTCAGAAAAACTTTTTAAATATCAATTTTAAGTGACACATGCTTTCTGAGAATGAAATGTTTTATATAACTTTAAAGAATTAAATTTTTTATTTTCAAAATATTTCTTATTTCTTTTAATGAGGGCCAGTAAATTTTACATCAAAATACAAAGTAATTATATTGAAATTTTGAGGTTTTGACAGAGGACTGGTAGCTCAAAAATAATTAATAAACTAGGTTAAAACTTTGTAGTTGTTTATTCACTTTGCAGTAACGTCTTTATTTAAAGAAATGCAAGTATTTTTTTTGCAAGGTTATTCAAAGAATTATTCATAAGATTAAAATCACAATTATTTTATTACTTATTGCCTATATATTCAGCTACTAAAGTTTAACTAAAGATGTTTGATTTCATATTGAAATATCTACTAACCAAGGAACAAAGACAAAACAATCAACCACTTTTTTATTATGGTTTCCAGAGAAGTAGGCAGCATATTTTCCTTGCTTTTTGTTATCTTGCCCACATGGTAGATAGCTCGGCACGGGCAAATTCTGCAAATTTTGCGTGTGTGCCTGCACCAGTACAATCGTGTTAGTCTCTTAAGAAAACTGGTGAAAACAAAGTAAACTAAGAAGCTGGTGCTACTACAACTGAGTTTGAAATTGTTAAAAAGACCACAATATGCTATTATACGCCAACTAGATTTTAACACCAATGTTGGGTAAAAAATTTTATGTTTTTATTATTTAATACTACTTGATTTTGACTTTGTTGTGTGAACTGAAACAGTAAACAGTCTGCTTGCATAGTTTAGATAAAAAAGAGATGAGTCTAAATTTAATAAATACCTAGAGGGTTTCAAACTTTTTTTTTAGCAGAACAAGAAACTAACTTATCAATTATTCAGAGCTCTGCTGTGTTCAATAATGTCTGTAGCTTTATTTTATCTTTCTTTAATGTGCCAAATAACTTTGATATGCAGATACAAAGATATGCAGAGGGTTTGAACATATAATGTATGAACAAAAAAGGAAAGAAATGAATGAAATGACAATTTGGAGATCAGAAGTTCTATTATAATTTAAAATATCTTAAATATTTCTTCTTTTTTATTATTAAGTGGAAAAATTTATTTTAACGATGTCCGTTGAAAATGCAAAAAATCCAGACATAATGTCCGGTAAAAACAAATTATGTCTGATAAAATTTTCAACCTGCCAGATTTCGTATCTGACTAGCTGAAAATAATTATTTCAAGTCCTGAGAGATAATATAGGCATCGATGCCAACATAAAACCAAGAAGAAATTTCCTCTGTATCAAGATTATAGATTATAGAACACGCCATAATTTTCATACACACAAGAAAATAAATAACAGATTGAAAACTCATAAAATTTCAGACCGATCCGCCCATCGTTTAATGGGCACTGGTAACAAAAACAGGTGGTGGAGTGCAATGTCCACTACCCGGGGCTAGTAGGGTCAAAGAAATTTATATTCAATCTATTTATGCAAAATAACCTATTCGTATTTATATCATGCTGTAACTAATATTTATTTTCACAATATTTTTTGTTTGAGTGGAATATCACGGAGTAGAACAAAAAAGTTGTCCCAGTCTCCATAATGATGTTAAAGTTTATAACAATGTTAAGTTAAGGTCTAGAGACAGATGTCTTAAAGATGTCAGGATTCGATGTAAGGAATAGATCAGGTAGAGAAGACTCCTGATTATCACAATCAAAAAAATGGATTGGAGAATCGACTAGTTAAATATATGAAATATGACGAAGTTGTAGGTGTCAATACCAGAAAGGCTAGTAGTTCTAGAGAAAGGTAAGTGTGGTGGATGTTGAAGTCCTCAAAGAAAAATATACTAGCAGATGGGTGAATTATGAGAGACCTGTCAATATTTTCAGAAACAGAGTTGATTCCATTGCAGGACTGTGCAGAAAAAGAGTGGTATAAGAAAAGATAACTTGTTGACTGTAGAAGAGATAGACCTAAACAAATGCATGGTTCATCAAGGTTTTAAAGAGAGATTTTGCAAGCTACCGGCAGATTGTCATGAACAAAGATGCCAAGGCCAAGCATGTGAAAAGACAAGTCATTACGATTGATAGGAAGGTAACCAGGTATAATAAAGTCAGAAAAACTTCAAAAATACTCATCACTTTAATATTAGCATCAGAATCAGTGAATCAAAATTTGTTTTAACAATACTTACCACATTAATATTTGCATCAGGATCAGTGACATCTTCAAATGCTAACAGACCACTACTGATTAAAATGAGTGCAAGTATAACATTATCAAAGTATGGTGACGATACCACTATATGAACAACTTTACGAATACTGAAAAAGAAAATAATTATCCTCACACCACCGCATTCATAACTGTTTGCGATACTTGATTGAAATAACAAATACAGATCAGTCAGTAATTCTTTTGTTACCTAATCCAAAAATATTAAAATGGAAATCGTCTTTTTTTCTCTAAACCAGTCGATTTTTGAGTCAAAGTAAAAGAAAAAAAAAAAAAAAAAAACATTCTTTTTGCTATCTTGGTTTTGGATGAGGAATAAAATTCAGATTGTTTACCGTAACTTAATGTGTTTTAATTTTCAAATCTGGGTATCGCCCACTCAGCCTAGGTGTAATAAGTTTATGGTTGTCTCACGGAGTGGTTATTTACCGTAAGCTCAAATGGGAGCTCTAAGTATGCCAAAACCAAACACGTGGGAACCTTCTGAAAAATAAGGTAAAATATTGGCAATTCAGCTAAAGAATGTTATTCCAAACAGAAATTAATATCAGGAAACATCAAAGGAATACATTCTAGATAAAGAAATGAAAAAAAAAAACAGAAAATTCACAGAATTACCAATCCATGTATAGAAAATATAATAGAGAAAAATCACACACAAACTATTTATAAAAAAATGCAAAACAGAAACAAAGAAAATAACTTTCTTTTTTTTTTAACATTAGCTTCAATATAAAGGAAATGTGTTTTATGGTTTTATTTGGCCAATAATTCTAGTCAAGTTTTTGAAACACTTGAAACCTAATAACCATTTGTACCTTAATGTACCTTAATGAAAACAGAGGTTTTTAACATTCCACAAAAGCTAACAACAAATTTTTAAAGATTATACACAAGTAAATAATGAAAATACCAGTGTTTTTAAATTTCTTAGACACAATAAATAGTGTCAGCTTACCAAATAAAAATATAAGAAAATGAGTCTAAAGAAGCACTCCTTAAATCTTCAACAATGGACTAAGAAATTCACTATAAGAGATTTCCTAGAAAGATTTTTGTTAATAATTATTTTGAGGATTGCCTATTTTGGGTATTGTCAATTTATCTATGTTCATATGTCATCGCACAAAGATTATATTAATAAATCTATGACTGAAAGTTGCAAAGGAATGATATTATAAATAATCTCTATAATAATACCATAATGTAATGATTTCTTACAGTGTTTTACACATTTTTTAATCAAGCATTTTCATTGGTCGCCACTTCGCAAACTGAGATCAAAAGAACAAAAAACTTGATGGAACTACATACGCATTTTTTAAATTTTCATTGGTTGATTTTAACAATATCATTTTTCATTGGCCGTTTTTAAACAATGGCAAATTTGCAATAATAAAATTCACATGGTCAAGAAGATTTTAAATAATTTTGGTTTGCTATGTTTGTTAGTGTTTTCAACAAACTGATTTTTGTTTATATATATATTTTTTTTCAAATCGTCTTTATTTAATTCTAGACTCCATTTTAAGGTTGCCACATCCTAAAATGCTATATGCACCAATTACCCAAATCTTGGCGAGTATGCAGCAATTGTAATATTGAGATATATATTACTAAGCATAAGCGTTCTGTTTAAAAATGTGCATGTTGTTGGAAAGTGATGGATTGTGACAACTACCAAAGACAATAATTTGATTGTTATGTAGAACTAAACTAGATCTTTATTATCATCATCTTGTGTTATCCCTACAGAAACAAAAGCGAATTATTTTTAAACTAGGTTAACGTGGAACAACTAAGCTACTTGAAGCAAAAAAAAAAACAATAGAAAAGAATATGAGAATGTTAAAAACTAAAAGTAGAAAACTAACTCAACTTAGTTTGAAAAAAAAGAATAGATGAATTTATCACAAAACTTAGTTTCAGAAATTTAAACCAACAATTATTTAGTATACACTGCTGGTATTTTAGTAATTTTTGTTGGTTTTTTGTTTCCTGTTTTAGGTTACCATTTCTTTCAGAATAATGCATTTAATTTAATGGGTTTTATTGATGAGCTCTTGCTCTTATTGAAATGTCAAATATTCTAAATAAGAACAAGAAGTTTTTGATTTAGGTTCTAAGATCTCAACATACAAGCAATCCTCCTCCAAACCTAAAGTATAATCTTTATTTATATACTGGAAAAAAAAACAATGCTGACAATCTCAAAATATTCTAGAAATTAGACACAAACAATTTTATCGTTCTGGATAAACCACATAAAATACATATAGTAATATAATAATAGTAACGATTCTTTAGCCAGAGGGAAACCTTAAATGGTTTATCATCTGCTTTAGCAAACAGTCTTGAAATTATAACAAGATAGCTCGTTCATAAAAAGTTGAATCAAGGACAACCATGTTATATACTTAAAATTATATGATAAAAATGCTGGCTTGAACATAAAGAGGATTCAAGTGCTTAGCAAAACGATTGTGTACCTCATAAAAGGTTAGAAGTGAGGTTTTCATAAGAAGATTGAAATTATACTTTTAGGAGACTGCAATTCCCTGTTTTGATTTTTTGGGCAGCAACAACATATAAAGTTTAAGGCCAACAAATTCTGAAAGCTATGGCAAATTTTGATTTTAAAGACAACGAAACTTTAATGCAGGGCAATTATATGTCCCGTTAAGTGGAAAAGAAGAAACGAAGCTATGTGGCCAGATAAAAAATAAATTAATAAAAATAGTATAAAAGATTGCGTTTTGAATCATTAACTTTCCTTAACGATGATAATTTTGTGTTTTGTAACCTGAATTTCAGGTCATTCCCATTACTCAGTTAACTTAAAAGATGATTGTACAAAAAAGAACAACTTAGAATTCTTTAAAGGTTATTTATTAACTTCGTGAAATAAATTGTACTAATGATTTAATTCATCAAATTGTTTCACTTTATTCATATTTAGGTAAAATAAAAGATTTTAATAAAGGTGTTTTAATATACCAAGTACTATTAGTTCTAACCGAATATTGATCAATCTGTTACAGCACCTACACAGATTAATGAAAAAAAGTTTCATAAAATTCATATTCAAAAGTCTTTAATTAATTTTAATACAGAAATCTTTGTCAAAAAAATATACCATAGTGGCCATAACAAAAATTTTGTAAATTAAAGTAAATATTTTAGGTTATATAACAATTTTTATATGCATAAATATATGTTAATGCTAGTAAAATATATACTGAGTAATAATCTGCACGTAACTGAAGACTTTAAAAGTTGCATATAACAACTTTGACTTAGTTTTGTTTTATTAACGATTATTTTTTCCAGGGTAATTTTACACCCTTTTGTTAGAAACTGAGACCAAAATAACTCTGTAAAAATAGGTTTAAAATTTTGTATGTCCCTGGGTTATCCTGAAATATAGAAGGGATAATAATCTTTTGGGGCATAATATTCAGAAAATCAATTATACAAATAGTTTCAAATATTGAAACAGGAATGATTGTATAACAAAACCCTGCAATAAAACTGGTAGCAACTACCAGGTTGTCTCCCAAACATCTCCAAAAGAAAACAAAAAACAAAACAGACAAGATTGTTTTTTTTTCCTCTCTTGATGATATAACCGAGAAGATAAACTTATATTGCTATTAAAAAAAAAAATTTTTTTTTTTAAAATAACTAATTTTCTTTTCCATTCTATATTGTTCCTTTGAAATTTTTCATGTTTTCTGATGTTTACCCCTCATAAAAATTCAATTGATTTTTATTTTATTGATTATTTATTTAGTGAGTTATTAGACATCTAGCATTATACATTGGTGAATATAAATATATTTCGTAACACTTTATTATCAAAAACTTTTGTGGAAGTAAAATTCTAATTGGTTAAAAAAATTGCAAAACACTGACAATTTTAGAGAATAAAAATTTCACATCAGACAAAAAAATTTTGAAGACACAAACAAAATACTTTATTGCCTTTTCTATCCAAATTTTCATCAATGGGAAAATTTTTCACTATCATATCAAATGATTTCTGACAAATTGATAAAATCTTATCTAACCCCTATCCTCAGTCTTTGTAAGATACGCTTTTTGTTTCTTTTCTTTTCACATCCAGATAAAAACGTATTTCTTAACTCAAATATTAACTTTTGAACTCTAATAAAAAAAGGAAAATTTAGAGAACCGAGAAAAAAATAAAATAAGGAAAAGAATGTAAGGATTAAAGAGTTGAAATTTTGCAAATTAGTTTTCTGAACAGGTTTTAATTTTTGACATTTTAAAAGAACTCTAAAATTTTGAAGGTCTAAAAGATATGTGTTATGCTTTACAATATTTTTTTTTTAACTGTCAGTTCACATCAATATTTTTAAATTTTCTTTATAACTTGCACTAACACTTCAATGTTTGGTACGTTGAATGGTTGCCATTATTAATAATGGTTGTCATCAATAATAATGGTTGCCATGATTAATAATAAATTAATTAGTTAAGTGATTTGGCAATAATTACTAATCTAAAGTTCAAGTCCACCCAGGTCTGATTAATTTTTTTGCATGGAATGAAATTTTTTTGGCTAAAATTAAGCTTTCAATTTTTCTCAGTCAAAGATTATTGCAAAAGATAGTTATTTTTGATTTAAGCCAAAAAATTATTTTTAATGGCTTCCCCTAAAAATTGTGCCCAATAAAATGCTAAGCACATCCAATCAAACTTTATATTTTTTGCATAAATTGAGTGCTATAATTAGTGTTATGGAATAAATATATATATATATATTTATATATATATTATATATATATTATATATAAAATGTGTACTCAAAAGCAAGCACATACAGGACACAAGAATTTATTTATATGTTTTTTCCCCTGATCTAGTTCAAAGAAGCAATAGTGTTACATGTACACATCATTGATGACCTACAGATATGAGAAAATAGAAATATTTTAATTTAAACAGTTTAAGGTCTTTAGAATATGCACTGATTATTCATTACACTTACGGATTAGTCGGAAAACAAATAAATAATGTATTTTCTTCAAGTATAGGAATGGTTTCCGGTTGAGGGAGATTTCCAGTCATTCTTCCAGGATTCTTCAAGTTCTCTAAAAAATTGTCTCCAGGAGCAGCAGTCCCACCTGAAAAAAATTTCAAACTAGTAGAATTGAAATATCTTTTTTTTAAGGAAAGTCTTAAAAAATACAAATTTTTTTTTTTATGTGATAATATATGGTTTGTGTGAAATGTTTCAAAAAGAATTCAATGACTGCACAACTTCCAAATGATTTTCAAAAATTTCATCATTGCATCCAATAATTAAAATTATCAAAAATGATTTTTCCTAACTTTACATAAAATATTGTCAGAAAAATTGCAGAATCAAAGCATATTTAATTTCTTTAGAAAATTGAAAAATATAATTTTTGCCCAAATTTGATTGGCTGAGAAACATGGGTTCAAAAATTTCAAAATGGTAGCTATTCTAAAATTATCAGAATCAAAATTTAATTTTAGAGAAAAAATGCACTCAGATGATGTGTAATGAAAAGATACATAATGGTCTTTTAGTTTAAATCAGATGAAACAGTTTTTAGTCACTAGAGTTGAATTCATTAGATGCATCTTAAACAGTAGATAACATTGCAATTTTTAGAAGAATTAAATACAAATAAATGTGTCTTAATGTTATTTGCTATTGTTCCAGGCATATGTATAATAATCAAATGCAAAAAGCCATAAACATTTTAACAAATTCTAAAAATTGTCAGACTTTTCAACATCAATTCCTGGCAATGCTATTAATATTTTAACATTGGTAAAGGATGCATATTATTTCCAAGTACAGTATCCCCAGTTACCCATTTGTTAATATCAAAGCCAGGAGGGATGTCTTTAAATATTTTAGAAGTTGGAACAGAACAAACATTCTGTCTGAAAAACCACAAAATCTGACTCTGCTACCTCTCAATCACTAAAAAAAATTACTAAGGACATCCTCTTCTCAATTCAGATCAATATCACTATCTTATACATAATTACACACTCATTTCCATTTAAGCCGAATTTCCAAATCTTCAGAACTGCTGAACTTTTCGAAAACAAAATCTTACAGAGAATTAAATAAAATTGGACTCCAGTTCATTAGAAGTCTTTAACCAGTCAAAATTTGCCTTCAAAGTGAAAGTGCACAAAGCCCAAAATCTTCAAGAGTGGGATATTTTACTACATTGAAATCCCGATATATCCAGGAATGGCATAAAAAGGGTCATTGAACTCTTACCTGATTCAATGTTGTGATGCAAAACCTCAAAAAAAATTTTTTTCTATTTAATGCTTTTTAGATACTTTAAAAGTAGCAAAAATTCAATGACATTTGATGAAAACTAATGTGAAATCTTGTTATATAAAATTTATATGCTTAAACTATGTTTTACCCTTTAAGCATAAAATAACAAAGAAATTCTTAAAGTAATTTATTCAGGAAATAAATGTTATTTTAAATCTATTATTGCTTATATACAGCGTGTTTGTGTGCGTGCATATATATATACACATATATATCTGCATATATAATTTACTTAACCATTAATTTAATGACAAAAAATAGAGCAAAAAAAGATATAAACCATCACAAAATTATTTTGTAGAAAGAAATGGAGGAACCCTACCTTCTGTAGGAACACTATCAAACTCTCCGCTATATTCTCCAACTGGTGCATTTGGCTCTGTCTATAAAAAAGTATTTTAATATTTGAGCATCTTCTATGAGAAAAATGAGAAAAATAGATCAATTTGATAAAGAAATGATGAATTAGCAATATTTAAAAAAATTCTTGTTAGTGTCTGGAACTGTCAGATATTTCTAGTTGGTCTTAAGCACTAAAATTTTGACATAAAAAGGATTACATTTTTTTATCTATATAAAGTATACAAATTATTTAAATCAAGCAGAATTTAGACATAAAAGAAGAGTCACAATAAAACACTTGTTAGGTTCACCAAGGTTGAAAAAGTTGTTAAGGCATTATTGCATGTAATCTAAATCTCTTCAAGCTTAAGACTAAGAACTAACTGAAGAGCAACATAAAAGTTTATAGTGGTATAGCACATACAGATTGAAAGTCTATAGTGGTATAGCACATACACATTAAAAATCTATAGTGGTATAGCACATACACATTAAAAGTCTATAGTGGTATAGCAAATAGACATTAAAAGTCTATAGTGGTATAGCACATAGACATTAAAAGTCTATAGTGGTATAGCACTTACAGATTTGAAATGATTCTAGAGATTACACAAACCCTATCGTTAAAAAAAAAGACATAAAATGTTTTATTAATTACTTCTTACCCCAGAAGCAGATTCAGCAGGTGTTGCTCTAAACATAAACAGTGTGAATAAATCGGTTTCCCAGAAAAATTATTTATAGTTCTATAATATTGCAAAATCAACAAAAAAGTTTTTAATGCTATAACAAAAATTTTCTTTTTCCAAACAAGATCTCATTTTCATGCTTTTATTTTTTTACCTTCATTTTAAAATTTTGCAGCTTAAGTTACTTTTTTCTAAAAATGATATGACAAAATGGCCAACATATTATACAACTTCAACTGTATGGAATTTATTATTTACAAATGTAGGGATTTATCTATGACATAACTTTTTGCTATGACCCCAAGCAATTTAAAAGCAAGCAAGCGTAAAGATATATACTCAAGTATTTTGTCAGTAACACATGGTTATTCATCCCTTAATAGAATGTAAAGAATTTCTTGAAAATATATACTCATTAAATTCATTTTAAATTAGTTAAAAGTTTAAAAAATTTTAAGATAAAAAGATTCTTATAATTTTTCACCAAAGAAATAAAATTTTTAATATTTTTAATTTGCCTAATTCAGTTAGAAAATAAGTTCTTCGCCTTGAATCGTATTGAAAACTCCCAAGAGTAATTGCATTACGCAGAAACGTCTCGTCACAAAACTTTTTAACTGCTTATTTTTATTTTTAATTTAATTACATAAAAAAAAACTTGACATTTGAATTTAACCCTTTAACCGTAACTGAAGTACTGTTATGCAAAAAACCTTATTGACATACTGTTACAAACACTGACAAAAACTCTTTTAACAGCCAAATTGGCAAATAAAATATATATCAATTGTCGGTAGAAATAAATACAAGATATGACTTTTTTTTTAATGCTTATTTTTATCTTAAATTACAAAAAAAAAAAAAACTTGATATTCAAATTTAACTCTTTAACTTTAACTGAAATCCTGACCATGCAAAAAATCTTATTGACGTACTATTACGCTCACCGAATACAACTGTTTTAACAGCCAAATTGGCAAATAATGTATATAAATTGTCAGTAGAATTGGCAAAAGAACATTCTTTAAAATATTATGCAACTTTCTAGCCCAGGCTTATTGCAATGATGTAATCAAACCTGAAGATATTGCATAAATTATGATGGTAAAAAATTATAAAATATTATTATTAAAATTAAAATGGCGAGTAACAGCGGTTCAAAAAGAAAAATTTCTCTTGATGAGATTACAAATTATATGCTTGAAAGTAATTCAGATTTGTCTTCTTTGAGTGATTCTTATTCTGGTGGTGAAGAAGACTTTGCCATAGATTCAAGAACAGATGAGGAGATTGTTTTGGATGAATTTGGAAATGAAGTGATTGATGAAAACTCACGTGGAGCAGATGGAGAAGCAGATGCTGACAATATCACAATCCCAAAACTAGCTAAAAATTCAATGGAAATTTTTGAACTCATTGTGAAAAACGAGTTATGTGAACGAACACATTGCATCACAAAAAATTTCTATTCTAAACAGACGAAAATGGGAAAATGGCATAATGTGTCTACATTGGAAAGACAAACGTGATATTTGCATACTAAAAATATTTATTCCAGATCCAATGATAATTTTTAAATTTATATTTGGTAGATGTGCACACAGATCAAAAATTTTTTTCTAAAAGACTTGATTATGAAAAAATTTGACAAAACTTGAAAGATCCTTACTAAAGCAGGAGAAAAAAAATTTGATCTTTGATCTTTATTTCCTAGCTATTCTGCTATAGTCACAAAAATTCTTATTCTTTTATATTATTACAATAAATTTTCATTCAGAAAAAGATAAAATAATTAGTGATGACAATGGCAGGAAAATAAATACACCTTCCAAAATAATTGGTTATATATATGAATATATAAAATAATAATATTAATAAAATTACTACATGTTTCATGCCAATGCAATATTTCAAGCAATTAATGAAGCATAACGCTCTGAAGTTTTTTTTTTCTAAGGTTGTTTATTTTTTATGATAAACTATCCTTTTTAAATGACAAGATTAGGTGTTTTTATTCAGTATAAAGTTTCATCTTTAATGGAATTATCAAACTGAAAGGTTTACAAATTTTATATCAGTATAAGTGAAAATATATTTAAAAATACAGAATGTAGTACTCAAAGTGTTCAGTTTAACACCCAAGAGTTAATTATGTTGAAATGGGTATATATATCTATTATATATATATATATTATAGTTATAGTAAACTTACTCAGATCCAGGGGGAGCGTATTTTGCATGAACTTCTTCCATGTGTTCTATTCGGGCAGTTTCTTCTTCTATAATCTGTTCTTCTTCATCGGCAGTCAAAGAGATGTTATCCACAGCAATAGCCAAAAAGACATTCAATAAAACATCTTGCAAATATGTAAAGGAAACAACGATTTAAATAAAATGAAGTCATTTCTCTACTTTTGAAACCAGAATTCGTACAAGAATCTGAAAAAGAAATCTTTCCATCTAAGGGCAGAGTTAAATACAAAAAAAGTTTAAGATGATTCGATTGATGGAGCATATAAACCATTTTATCTTGAAGTTCATGAAAGAAAAGAAAAAAAATTTCAAGAAACTAAGCTTTGAGAAGACTAAATAGATAAATTTTTATGTTAAAAAAAAAAAATAATGCTAGAATATTTTAATTCAATTCATTCATTTAAAAATTATAAGAGAATTCAAAAGAAAAAAAAAATAATGCCATAAGAATACATTTTGAAGAGCAAGCAAGGGTTATGCAAACGAATGACTGTAAATAGGAAAATGTTATATTTATAGAAAGAAAAGATACAGTTTCCAAGTACTGTGACAGCTATAAAGTATAATGATGCTAAAAGTCCTGTAAAACTTCCTGGACCTCCATAAGCAAACACCCCTTCATACATGACAAAATTCCAATCTTCTCCTGTGATAATCTAAAAGTTAAAAATTTATTTAATCAGAATTTATTTAAAAATTTAAAACATGACAAGCTCTTCATTATCAAAAACTGGCAATCTATGCTATTAAAAAAAAGCATTTGTCTGTTATAATTTTCAAGCCCTACACAGTCTTACTGTCTGAAATTTTAACCAGGAAAATGTCAATTTGCGTATGATAACCATCTCACATGTTATCAGTATATTCTGGCTATTACTGGAAAATGTGATGAAAACCACTATGCCTGCTGCCTGTTGCAAACCACTATGCCAGTTTCAAACTGAATTTATCATTCCTCATCTATATTTGTACTACCAAAACCAGAGTCTCTGTGCACACCTCTACATACTCTGCAGGACTTTCCAGCATGACCATTAAACTCACCACCAACTATGAAAAGTTCATTGTCTCCAAACTTAGATGTGACTGTCCATATAGCTTAAATGATAGCTTTTATGGAGATTTACCATCATTAACCTCAAAATCAAAACTTTAAACATCAAAACTTTAACAAGAAACAATTTGTAGATTAAATTTCAATTGACAAAAATTTTGCTTAATGAGTCCAACCTTTAGCATGGCAAAACAGGACTTAAACTGGAATGACGATAATGTAAAGAGTCTAAACAAAAAGAAACTAATTTCCTTTCAATATTACAAAGTATAATAACAAATTTCAAAAAGATTAATAAAAAAAGTTTTTGAAAAAAGGACAAAGCACAAAAGCTAGTTTTCCAAACATTAATCCAAAAAAAATCATTAAATTTCAAAATCTCTTTACCTGGAAAACAGCCAACATAGCATTGAAAAAATCGTTGAAGTTTGTTCTTGGTTCAGGAATAATTTTCTTCAACCTTAAAAAAAAATAAATTTTAAATTAGGGAATTGAAATATGCTCAACGTTAAAAAAAAAATTTTTTAAATGCTTTCCAAAAGGCTAAGAGAATATAATTTAAGATTAAAAGAATATTATTCAAAACTTAAGTCTTGACATTAGATTCTGTTTAGATTTGTTTTAGATTTTTAAATAATTCACTTCCTTCAAGGCCAAAAGTTAAGAACTAAAGAAGAGTTAAAACTTCAAACCCACCACACCAAAATCTTACTCATACGCTGAAGGAGTAATGTCTGGATTTGGGAATCAGAATAAGTTATCTGGGTACAAATGATGTTATTTCAATCAATACGAAATTTTGACTACAAAAAAAAAATAACTTAAAAAGAATCCAATACGGAGCCCATAAAAAATTTTAATGTCAGCATCTGGGCCTAATGATGGGCCCATGACAATAGACAAGATATTGTGGCATAGGTTGCCTTAATAAGATGATCTCTTTGGTTCTCACATTGTCTGCAAAATTAAAAATAAAATTTTGCTAAATGCATTTCAATAAAACTTTTTAGGCATACATAGGCAAATTTGGGTCTAGCAAAAAATAGCCAACCAAAGAATCAAAAATGTTATTATCTAACATCAAAAAAGAAAAAAAAAATTGGAAGTATTCGATAATGAAAAAACAAAAATATTTCAGGGCTTGAACCTGAAAAACTTTGAATAGCTAACACTCAACACTGACAAGAAATAGAATTCTTCTAAAATCATACAGAATTTAGGTAGAATCAAAACATATATCTCGTTGTGAAAAATCTATCGAGTGTAATTTTGGCTCAAATTAGGGCTCGAGTGACACAAAGTTTTGGCAAATTGCCATAAGAAGGATCAAAAGACATCGAAATAATGATCTTCTACTTTCAAACAATATTTGAAAATATTTTACCCCTGAAATGATCATATTTCACCATAGAATTAAAAATAAACAATAGGTTTACAAAGCGACTAGGGCGTTGATTAAATATGATATTTTAAAAGCTTTCGGGATTGAGCTTAAAAGCAGTATTACTAACAGAAAAATATTGAGAAACTAAATCTTGTATACTTACTGGCCACCAAAAAGCTGCATTCCAAGTAAAGCAAATATCATTAAAAAGAGAAAAAGCAGTAGAAGTAAGCTCATGATAGAAGTCATACTAGCAAGAATAGAAGCAATTAAATTCTTCAGTGAACCCCAATACCTGTGAAAAAACAAATATGTTTTAAAAGAATTTGGATTCCTACACTAAGCAAAAAACATAATCAACAAGTGAATAATTATGAAGAACCAATATAAAAGTTTTCTTTGATGAGAGTGTTCTTATTTTTAATAGCATATACGTCTCTACAAAGCTAGTTGTGGTATTGGAGTAAACCAGCCTCTTTACCTATACTTAACGTTTAAACAAAAATATAGATATAATAAAGGGAAAAAAAAATAAAAATAAAACTAACAGCATAGATAAATTTATGCCACGGTAGTAATAACCATATAGATCAAAAAATTATGAATCACTCTTGCAAATGGTCATTTAACGAGTAATAGTTTTTCATTAGCATTTTACATTAAATATCATTTAGTATGGTAACAGAATTTAACTGTTATTTCTAGACCTTCATTGCCATCGTTCTTGGTTTAACGTTTGTTTTCTGTGTCCATGTCTCTGTCTTCCATACAGCATAACACTATCAACAGAAGCTTCATACAGCCTAACTCTAACCTGAATCGACAAAACTCTACTTGCTAGCTGAAGAAGTAACTATCTATTAGATAAAATTTAAAATTTTCTCCAGGAATAACTTACCCTACAAATAACATTCCTTTTGATACCCCTCACCCACTAACATATTGCCTAAGTAACAGAAGTTATCAAGAGCCACCGGTATACATCACTGAAGTTGGAAATACCGCACTGTCCATGATCTCACCTTTGCCACACTTACATACAAACTGAATCTAAGCATTTAACCTTCCTTCAAGAATATTTCTTTTCCTAAGTACCCAGTGCTCACAAGTTAAGTTACTACCAAAGTGAATAAGAGATCTTTTATCTTTCCTAAATACTTTTCCAAAAGCTGCTTGAATAAAAAAATGAAAAGTAGTGCCAGTCACTGAAACAAAACCAGACTACATCTTATCTATTAAATACTTTCTCTGAAAAGTATTTTGATTATCCCTTCTATAACTTCTATTACTCAACCAACCAACTTCAATCCTTCTTTTGAGCATCACTCTTTTCCTTAAAACAATTAAATCACGTTTGGTTGCCAATCTTTATAACTTCACACAAAATTTTAAGCCTAATGCACAGTTAATGATAAAAAAATGATTTATTTAGATGAGCTACCAGACAGATGGAGGAACAAGGGTGAATCCATAGGACTACGGCAGCTAAGACATGACTTTCAAAATTGAACGAGTTACGAAAAATTAAAAAACACTGCTCTTAGACCTTAACTTTCATAGTTGGATCCAATCTAACAAGTGTCCATTTGAGTCAAAAGATACCATAAACGGTCCCCTCACTTCAAGAACAATTTACAAACAAAAAATAATGAATAGATTTGAAGAAAATTTCAAAAATGTCATCTGTGGAGAAAAATAACCATATTTGGTATAACAACAATTTTTTTCTCTGTCATCGCAGTAACCAGTGTTACTTATAACAAAAGATTTCAGATTTATTTTTGGCATATTAGTTTTGGAACAAGTTAGGACAAGTTTTGTATTTCAAAACAAAACTATGCCATCTAGATACTGTATTTATTATAAGTCCAAAATCAAAAGATTATCTCATATAAATTAGTACTTATTTGATTTTTTATAAATCTGTTTAAATAAGGCAAACTATTTAAGATAAATTTTTTTTTTCTTCACTTCCAATAATCAAACAAAGATAATAATTATATTTTGTGTGTAAATTGTTATTTAAATACTAATCTTGATACAACCAATAAGAATATTTTTGTTGTTTTTTAAGCCAATATGAATATACTATAAAAAAAGCCAATTACCAAAATTTTCAAGTTTGAAATTATTTAAAATGGTTTCAGACCAAATATCCAAGAAGTTTAAATCATTCTGCCCGAGAAAGCTTTTCAAACATCCCTGTGATAAAAAGATAAAAAGAAATTGGACCAAAGCTGGTCAAAGGTCAGCAACTGCTGACCTAAGACCAGATTTAGTTTGGCAAAGCCGTCCTAAATAACAAACTGCTTCAACAAATTTCTCATTTTGGCATCAAGTACTCTCGACACTCTAATTGACGAGCAGTCTGGAATAAGCATCCATCCTGGAAAATTTGTGTGAACTAATAAGTGTCCACTATGTAATAAGCGTCCACCCTGCAAAATCTGATGAATATTAATAAGCGTCCACCATGAAATAAGCGTTCACCCTAAATTTTGAATTTTTAGGTTTCTTAATTGTTCGACTGGTAGAAATGGTTAGGAAAAGAAAGAAAAAATGCC
>JAUZNK010085895.1:0-12853 GCA_035046665.1 Euphysa ruthae | reverse complement strand
ATGGCTGGTATTTGACACCGTGTTCACACAGAATACATGGGTTGTATAACATCAGATTTATAATTTAAGAACCAAGTTTTACTGCCATTTCGTTGATATTTTTTGTGGCTTTTTCAAAATAGAAAAGTGATGAAACATTTTTTGATCTAACTTGAATTTTGAATTGAATGTGCTGACTGAACTATTTGAAACTTAATACTGTTGTCAAAATGTTTTCATGGAAATTGGGATAATTTTTGGAAAATTTATGGTGTGAATATGCAAATTGTTTAAGAACATTTATCCATGAAGGTTTGCGGAAAACCATTTTGAGAAATTTTTAAATCAAAATAAAAAAAAAACTTTTGCTAAATTTCTGTCTCATTTCTTTTTGGTGGATTCAAAACGGCTCTAAAAGCACTCATGAAATTTATTCCAAATTTTCGTAATAAACATTTGGTTGCTAAAATAACTTGCTAAGCACCTTTAAGGGATCTGAAATTTTATTTTACTTTGCAATTCTATTCTACATTTGATATTTTAAAAATGGCATAGAAATGTGGTAAATTATTCTGGAAATTCTTTTTGCCTAGCAACGAGCTGCTAATGAACCTGATAATTTAAGCACTTTTTCAAATTTATTTAAAATTTCAAACCTTAACTACCTTCAACTTTTCAAATGTTAAATTTTAGCTTATTTTTGATGATCTTATTAATGTTTAAATTTCATATAACTGATTTAATTGTATTTTTAAAGATAAATCAAGATTATTTTGTGTTGAGTATATATCTTTACTTGTATGTTGTTTTAATGATGATGTTGACTTTTTTATATAACTCATTTTTGAAAATATTTATTAATGTGAAATTTATGTCCACTATCTGACTATTTTTCTTTATACCTGCTTTAGACACATTCTAAATTTTACGTTTTAAAATTATTTTACACAGTTTTGTGTTAGATAGATACAAATTTAGATTTGAAAAAGCACAGGCTTTAAAAACTCATATTTTTACGTCAATTAAAATTGTTTATAAGGAAATGGGACCTTATGACCCGCTTAAAGCTATTTGATATAGTTTTCTAACAGGCTAGCATTGTTTTGGTTAAAATTTTAGCAGATATGTAGCAAACTTGGTTTTATATCAAAAATACATCCATGAAGTGACATTAATTAGGTTTTGTTTATATGGGGGTACAACATTTTAATATTTCTTACCAATAACAAAAAGGGATTTTTTTGAGTTAAAAGCCACCTTAAAATAATTTTAATGAATTCTGCTGTACATTTATATTTTATATTTTGTAAACAATGTTTTATTTACTCTAGATGGGAAAAATTATTTCCGGAATTGCTATTTCGTTAGATAAATACCAAGAGAGTGGCTCAGAACATAAAAAAGCAGCTAGTAATCTCAGTACAACCATGGCTAGTGCTGGGAAATCCCTTAAAGATGATATATTAATCGGTCAAGCTTTATCTAAGGTGAGAAAATTTTACTGTTATACTGTATACTATATACTGTTTTCATCCTCATTATTATCCTCATTATTGTCATTATCCTTATCATTGTTATACACCTTTATTTATTTCTGCCTCTGCAGTGAAAGCTTCAATGACAATCAGTATTTACTGTGAGACTTGAGAGTCTTAAAATGACAGCATGTGTAACATACATACCGATGTGTTATCTAAACTTGAAATACATACAGAGTTTTTATTCAATTGGAAATTTCCTAGCTGAACCCTAGCCTCCCCAAGCAAGCCCCATGTAACTGGAGAATTTTGTATTTCTTATTTTCTCTAAATTGTTCATAACAGTTAAAAACTAATTCTTAGGAATTAAGTACCAATCTTTACTTCAAAAGGTTAATTTAAAAAAAAAGATAAAACAAATAAATTATTAAAATACTCTAGTCGTAAAAAGACTCATTCGACTAACATATTTAAATAATCCAAGTTTAACTAATAAAGTTTTTTGCCAGAAATGTTCTAAAAGAAGATGAAATCAACGATTGGCTTGTGAAACAACCAACAGCATTTTTTATAATATGGAACAAACATTTTAAATCATCTTATACTTTTAAATTATTATGAATTATTAATTATAGCCAGAGTACCACATCTATTAGTATAAGTTTATCAAGAAAATTAAACAACTAAAGATGGACAAGGCAACAAGATTATAAACAATAAAAACATGCAGCTTATAAATCATAAATTCACAAGTGATAAACGTTCCATTTGACATCTTTAATTACAATCTTATAGATACAATTATAAATTTTCTGTCTAACCATGCTGGCATAAAAAATGGACGTAAAACTGTATGAAGATGAAGAAGACAGATTGTTTGGAAAATTTTTAAAATTTTATTTGGTTTCTTATAAAAAGTAAACTTGCGATATATTTAACTTAAACTATGACTCTCATGTTAGGGTTTTTTTTTTTTCAACTCATTGATAAACAAACCTCGTCTTTAAATCCTTTTTTCAGAGATGCAGTCGCTATCATTAGAAGGCTTTTGAGTATACTTTGAGACAGGTGGTTGCAAAGATGATTTTTAACAAGCTTTCATAACAATAACAGTCTATAGCATCCACTGCTGTTATTCATGGTTTTAATTTGTTACTTGTTTGAATATTTAAGCTATTCATATTTTTATAATTGGGAATTTCAATCTTTTCCGCAATTATTTCACAAGGTGCCACAAGGCTTGTTAATACCCTGCAGCTACAATGTAAATAGCATAAATATTCAAACAAAACTCAAGTAATACTACTGGTTTTTAGTGATTTTGGTTACTATATGGCCCTAAAAGATGCAAACAAATGATCATCCATTTTTTCTCTACCTGATTGAGTATATGCATCACGAGGGTTAATTAAAAAGCTTTCTTGAGCTTTCTAAGCTCGAGAAAATTACATTGGGTTTTTAACTGCCACACGATTAAATTAAGCTACTATTGTACATAAAAACATAAGTAAAATGGTGAAAAGTCACAGCAAAAACTTTCTTTGAAATTAAATGTTACTATTAAGTAGCAATTATAGGTAAATCATCTAGTGGATGGAAATTGTAGAGCCAAATTGTAAATCCTGGTTTATAACCTAAAAATGACAAAATCGGTTTTTTTACTGTTATTTCTAGTAAACCTGCTAAATGTTGGTAATTTTCCCCAGGACATTAATTTTAGGTCTAAAAAAAATGTTTTCAGGCCTGGACCAAATTTTGTGGAAAAATCAACTTTTTTTTTTTATAATATTATTTTGAAGAAAAATTAGTTAAGATTATTTTTTATTTTGGCTGTTTTCAAAATATTATGAGGCCCATTCCGAAGGACTTGGCACATGATCGTTAAAATAATTGAAATTTTGCTTTAATGGACCATAGGATGAATTTTTTACCTTACTTTTTTACAAAATTCAAGTTCCATGAGCCAAACTAACGTCAATTTTAGTCAAAACAACTTTTTAAAATTTTTCTTAAAATTTGTTAATGGCTTGTTCGTTTATATCAAATCTTACTTTCACTTCTACTTTAATGGGATAATCATATATATAATGTCAATAACATTTTTGCAAGAACAAAACATAGGAAGGTCTTTGGTGTGAAAATTATGCTATTGTTGAAATAAACTGTTCTAAATTTTACGAATTTATTATTTCCTTAGTAGTAACGTTTAACCTGAAGACGGTTTTCTAGACATATTGCAATTGTTTCTAGTGTTTCAAAGTGTTAAACAGTTCTTATCCAAGCAACGTTAAATTGTTTTTCTCTTAATTTGAAGGCCTTTTTTAGCAAATGTCTTAATGAACACAGTATAGATTTTATATTTTCAGTTTTCTGATGCACTTAGTCGTGTTGAATGCTACAGAGAAATGCTGTTGACACAAACTTCAATGCTAGGAGTTGAACCTTTGAAGACAATGGTGAAAGATTTTGAAAAAATGAAAGTAAGAATTTCTTGGTTAGGATAACAGTGGCAAGCGAAATATTTTGAAATATATTCTTTTTGTTTACATTTCCAAAGGTCTCCAAACAATTTTTCAGAAAAAAATGTTTAATTTCACTTTTTCTCAAAACCTCACTTTAGATTTTCTGAAAAGATTCCGAGTGATATAGGGTCCATCAAAAGAATGAAAATTTAAGCAGCATGTTCTGTTTAGGAGATCAAAGAACTTGAAACAAAACTAGGACAATTTTCTACACCATGTTAAACTGAGTGGGAAAAGGCTTCCTTTACTCATGAGGAATTGAATTGAATTCCATCTCGTGACATGAAAACTTACAAGAAACTCGCAAGTGTTTGAAGTTTCTAAGCTGACAGTTGCAGGCCATGTTCCTTTATGCACTGTATTACTGGATGCTTTCCTGGAAGGGTTGCAAGTTGATGACATTGGGAATGCTCTGGGCAAATCAAAGTTAACTATAAATAAATCATTTCGCCTTAATGGCAGAGGTCTAACCCAAATTGAAAAAGTCAAAAAGATTCATAACTTTACCATAAAATTGAGGAAAAAAGTTGAAAATATAATGGTAAATGTTCTGGATAAAGCTCAGAAAGGTACAGTAGTGGAGTATTCATCTTGTTTTGATCTGAAAACACCATATGGTCATGGTGCCAGATTATAAAAACAGTTACAATTGAATTTTATTTTTTGGACAGAGTACACCCACAATTTAACCTGCGTTTACAACCACAATATAACCTGCGTTGAAGATTCAGACCCAGAAGCTTTCTAAAGAGATTTTGAAATATCAATTAAATATTAACAAAGGATGAATTGCAGCTTTAAACCTCAGAAATCAGCAGATCTCTATGGCCAGTTTTATACAGTGTGTGTCCCAAGTATTCATCAACTGCTCTATGCCACAGTTTCCTTTTCAGATAACTCAAATATGTTGTTAGTAAATACAATAAAACTGAGAACAAACTTTGTGAGAAAATACAACAATTTTTAATTCTTTGCGACTTAAATTTTCAGCAAAAATTATTTAGCAGTTGCTTAAAACATGATTTTTACATGTATTTGATTTCTATATAAGTTTTTTAGTTGATTTTTTACCATAAATTCTAGTTTCAAACAAAAGTTTACGTTTAGTCAATTTCTTAATATTGAGTCTGTGAATCTTTTTTCATTTGTATAAAGTGACCATAGAGGACATTCAATCCATAGGGGTATATACTAAAAGTTCTTGTTGTGTAGCAACGTGCTAGTTTTTCAATGTACCGGCTTGCTTCTCAAAGACAACAACACCACATTTCGTAAGGCAAAAGGCTCATAACTGGCAAAAAAATAATAGACTGATTTGACTCTGTACAAATTATTTGAACGAGGCAGTAGGACTTCTAAACCCAACGTTATACTGTGAAAGTTATTAGTAAGCCTAAATCAGATTATGAAACATCACCCAAACCTAATCTTTTTTGGTCACCAACATTTAGGGTCTTTGTAGTAATTTTTCATGTGGAATTATTTCTCTCTTACTCATCACCTGTCATCAAACAAATTTTGATCCTTCAATAAGTCTGATTTTATTATACATGGTTACCTTCCTATCAATCTCAAGGACTCATTTTTTCAAGTGCATGGCCTTGGCATCTTTGTCCGTGACAATCTGCCTGTAGCTTGTAAAATATCTTTTCCTATGTATTCTACAGTCAATAAGTTACCTTTTCTTCTTATTTGATTCTCCTTTTACACAGTCCTACAGTGTAATCAACCCAATTTCTGAAAATATTGGCAAGACTCATAATTCACCCATCTGCTAATATCTTTACTTTTGGAGACATCAACATCTACTTGCCTTTCTGGTATCGACACCTAAAACTTCACCATATCTCAATCAATAACTCAACTTGTCAATTCTCCAACTCTTTTTTTTTCCTGATGGTGACAATCATGAACCGTTTTCTTGATATCTGCAATACATCTGTCTATAGTCATTTAGGAAACATCACCTCTTCTCATGTGGCACTTATCAATAGAAAATTGTTTCCGTATCACCATCTGTCTGAGACAGCTTTCATGATCTAATCCGTATGTTCCACTAGAACACCTCTTCTATCTTGATACTGAGGAATGTGCCATAGAAATTGCTTTTTAACTTCTTGGTGGCATTGATGTCTATATTCCTTTTCAAAAGTATCAAGTAAAATTATACTAGAGCCCATGGTTCTCTCCAGCAATTACAGCCACAATTGCTTATTGCATCCAGTATTTTCTCCATTTTCAGTTCACTAGTTGTATTGAGAACAGACAATTTTTTACCATATCCCACAATGATTATAAAAGACTCATTAAACAGGATAAACATTGCTACAAAAACCAGGTCCATTAAAACCTGGCAACACAATCTAATAAATTTTAAGATTTCTGGCACATCTTTAGGAGTTTTTGAAATAAGGGTATGTTTTTGTTCCCTCACTCTTTAATGAACCTGTATAATACATTGTACTTGTTTTTAGTCTTTAGGGAAGACAAACAATGCTTTTGACAAGGCTGATTTGGAAAATGATCTTCACACTTTTATTCAATGGGGTAAGAAATAAGTGGTGTCATTCAATGCTTCAAAAATGAATCTTCTTTTTATAAACTGTGTAAGGGCATCTTTCCTTCCATCTTTAATGATGGTTGGTAGTGAACTCGCTGAATCTACGCAGGTTTGATTGTTAGGCCTAATCTAACATTCAAAATAACTTCTGTTATAACTATGATTACAATTTAATTTTTAGATTTGTAAATCTCGTCTACTTAAAGCCAGTGAAAATTTACATGTTACATGGGAAAAGTTTGCTTCTCTCCCTCATATTTCACATCTCCCTGAGGTAAAATTATAGTTATGTATTTAAATTGTTACATTCCTTCATACTTTGGAAAAATTATCATTTTATGCATAGATTGAAAACTTGAAAGCTTGGACTTATTTTCAAAAGAAGGGACTCATTAATTAAAATTTATGCAAATCACCTTTTCTTTTCATTTTACAAGATGATGAGCAGTTATTTAATGAAAAATCATTAATTCAATGCGTATTTATCTAATTATCATTAAATAATTAAATCCCTAATAATCAAATGATAATATTAATAGTTTTTATCTACACCTGAAAAGAAAAACATTAAAGTTTTAAACATCCTAAATTCATACTATTTGTTTTTTAAAATTGAGTGTGGAACCCAAATATTGTGATTTTAGGCCTCAAAATGGCATTATGTAGTTCTTTGAAAATGGTTATATTAATTTTTACCTGATAAAATTTTACCTACATGACGATTTATTTTCTAATTTTACATCAACTTAGAGCCATAGATTGTTTGATTTGCTTTTAGATATCCATGTTAAATTGCATTACTATTCATACGGAACCAAATTCCATTTTTTTTATTTTGTTGATATTCAAGTTATATGGAATTGACAGCCATTTCGAAATTGTTAATAGAAAATATTAAATATTTTAGAATTCACGAAGTAGAAAAATATAATTATGAGACTGTTAATCTCTTCATTATTATTAAAGACATAAATAGTAACCTTAGTAACCTCGCATCAGAAAACTTTTTTATTGTGACCTCACTTGATTTGTATACCTTATATTATTAACAGATACAGGTAAAAAAATCAGAAAGCAAATGACGCTGTTATCTGAATTGAAAAGTTCTTACTTTTATTTTTTGCAAAATCTTTCACCAATGTCTTCAAAGGTTCCACAAACTACCAAGCTTCCTTCTATATTTGTGGAAGTCTAGACAAATAAATTGATCATTAAATTTTTTTTTTAAAGGTGCAACAGTTAGACCGATATGCTCATGCTATGATAACTGCACGCCAAAAGTACCAGCTACTTCTAGCAGAATATATTCAACACATAAGAAATAATGGAAAATATAAAAAGGTAAGTTTTATTTTTCTGCATTGTTAATGAATGTGATAATTTCTGAAATTACAAAATATCGTATTTGAAATTAATCTTGGCTTGGATATCAAATAAAATTTCCTATTGTTAGCTTGCAGATCATGAAATTTTTACTGTTAGTTTGGTTAGTAAATTGAGTTTCTTATCGTTAGTTATTCGCATATAAAGAGGTTTGCCATAATTACCTTGGATGCTGTCAAAGAACTTAATTAAATGAAATTTTCTTTAGCTGGTTGGTTTGTGAGAAAAATATTAGTTCGGTTTTCAAACCTAATTTTCCTTAATTCGCTAGCATAACATGAAATTTTTCATGGTTTTTTCGAATATTTAATGGTTATGAGAGTTATATGAGTTTGTTTCAAATCAGTTGAGATAAGAGAACCTTTATAAATTGATTTATTTATTCAATGTATATTTATCTATAATCTATCTATAGAACAATACGATAATGATTGTGTTAGCAATGTGCAATGAAATATCTCCACCCTATATGTATAAAGGAAAATAATTTAATCTCACTAAATAAGTTACTAATTTCATAATTACAAATTGATCCAAATGATTTGATTCCTTTTAGATAATAAATTTCCCATTAACCAATTAAAATTCGATGGACTTACGTATCTGTAAAAAATTTTTTTTTAGATATTTCTTCTTCAGAAAATACTAGAACACATGTTTGCAGAGTTTTCTTTTTTCAATTATTGTTCTCAGGTACAATTTTAATACAATTCTTTTGTTTTACTAAGCAGATTTTCAATTTTTTTTTATGTTGAACAGGTAATTCTATTAAATATTGTGATAAAAGTGTTCAATATTTGCTATGAGGAAGAGCTAGATTTATTCATTACTTATGCATAATACAGAGGGAGCTCTAATTAATGCTGATCTTTATTATTAGATTCATTTAAGGGAAAGAATCACCGGTAGTCAGAAAAAAAGTAGTTGTGAGGATTTCTCGAAATAACCTGAAAAACATGTGATCACTAAATAGTCAAATTAAGATAAATAAAAATAAATAAATAAACAATAAATACATATTTAAGTATGATGACTGTTTTTTCTTAAAAAAAGTATCGTAAAGAACTATTAAACAGACAAAATTCAAACCGTATACTATTAAATATCAAATTTTTTCTCTTAGAACTTTTTTTGCTGTGTATTGTTATTTTTTGTTTATGTTTATAGCCTAAACCTTGTTTTTTTAAACATGATTCAATGTAGTTGCTTTAACTGTTTTAACTTTCGAATGGTTTACTATTTCCTGGTGATTACAGATCACCTAGAATTTTCATGTGGACTTCAGGTTTTGTTATGCAAAACCATGTGAGTTTGACTATTTTTATGTTAAATTGTAATTTTGACTGTTTTGTTAGACTCATTATCTGAATAATTAAACAAAGAGGTGATACCTTTATTTTAATTACTTACTGATTTACTAACTTATTTACTGATTCACATTATTTGATTTTTCAATTAAATAGAAAATTCCCATTAACTAATTATACTTGGTTTCACATTCACATAGCTTTTAGTTTTTTTTATGACTTATTTCTTTAGATTTTAAAGGATTTAGAACCATACATGAACGGATTGTTTGAAGATGTTCAGAAGCTGATAGGTGAATCTCAGGTTAGGTTATTTTTATACTATTACAGCGGAGTTAAATCAAAGTTTTTAATCATCTGTTAAGTGATTGGTATAAACTTAAGAGCATATTTTAATTAAACTGTTGTATTTATTTATTTAATCAAGCACAAATTGTGCATTTTGAATTATTTTGGTAAAGGTATTCGTTAAGCTTAAACTCTCCTCTAAGAGGTGAATACTAATTATACATAGTTTAAATAAGTTAGAGCACTATTCTTTTTATTTCTTTTTGATCAATGCTATCGTGAATATTTTAAAATAAGGTCAAAGCTAATTGTCTAAAGTTAATGCATTATTTATCAGTCTAATGGCGCTCTTATTTAAAATTTGTCATCAATATTCTCTTGTTTTTAAATTCAAATCAATTGAGATGTTTTCATACATTAGATTTAATTTTGGCTAAAGATTCTGCGATTTTGATGTCAGCATGCAGATAATAGAAAGTTGAATTTTGCCTAAAAAACACCTGGAGAGTTGAAAAAACATTCTGATTCATTTTTTAATGTCGAGAAGCCTTCAAATAATTCCTTGTTTAGTAAAATATAATATTCACACTGCACCAAAAATGTTATCTTCAATGTCTTCATACAATAAAGTTTCTAAGGAATTTACAATCTTCACAAAGTTCTGTTAAATTTTACGATTTTATTGATTTCGTTCCATATGTTCCACTTGCTGAAGACTAAATATATTAAGGGCAACATGAAAAAATTCACCTAACTTTGCTAAAAATCAAACCAACTAATTCATCTGTTCCTTGTTTCTATACTTGACCTAAAGTTTACAAAGCAAATATTCGTCTAATCATTTCTTATGTTGGAATGCCAATTTTATAACTATTTATTTAAATTTTATAGATTAGTTACAAGCATCTCAATCTATTTGTTATAATCTACACTAATATTCCAACTACCAATTGAAAATATTAAAGAAATTCTTAAACTACACACTTAGGGCCATCCTAAACAAAATATATGTTTCTGATCCACCGGCCGGTTGAAAAATTTTTAAAATCTTGACCAATCGCTGCATTTAAGATTTTTTTTCATAACAATTTCTGGTTATAAAAAAATACACTATTTAAAAAAATACTCTATATAAAAACTGAAACAACAAAAAACAAATAAATGTCCAAACAACATATTTTGATTTTTAATACAAATTAATAAAAAATACTTATTTGTATGTTTTTAGGATATTGACCCAAAACTTTATTTCTTTATACAAAATGAAAAACAATCACATCCTGCTTCGATAAAATGTTTTTTATTTATTTAATGAGATTTTGATATTTAGAATTAATATTGCATTTCTATGAATACGTTATTTCGCATAAAATATATCGGACATCAATTGATTTAAATAGCTTTCTTAATAGAATATATTTTGCAGATTTTTTATATTTGGTTTAACTATCATTTGTTGTAACCTTGGATACACATTAAATATGCGTAATTTCAAATTTTCAAACTTTTTAATCAACCCCGTTCCTTTTTACACTAGTTGTTATATGAGGTGATCTTTTGTGGCAAGTTATGTTGTTATGGCTCAAATATGAATAGAGGGGATATATAAGGATGAAATATAATAAGATTTATTCTAGCGTTTTTATTGAAGAAAAAAACTGTTTTGATATTTCATCAAATGGTACACATTTGATTTGCAAGACGACTTTAAATCTTCCAGTTAAGTAGTTTATGCTCAGAGATATGGATATGGAGATATTTTTTACGATGCCTAAAGAAATTTTGAATTGTAATTTTTATTAAATATTGATATTATTGTTTCGCAGAGAATTAAAAAGGGATCGCGAATTGCGAACCCTTATTTCGATCGTTGATGTCTTTGTCTAAAATATATTACATAATTATATTTGCAAGATTTATTTTTTAAAATGGTTTTTTATGATATAAAATTTTAATATTTAACAATATTACGATTGGAGAAGTATAACTTTACAAACAGTAAGATAACATCTAACATTAAATAATCTATCAAATAATCTAAATTTCCAAATTTGCATTTTTTATAAATGAAAAGCTTCTTTTACTATGAATTTTTGTTTTTATTTTTTTTTTTCTCCCTCTGTAAGTGTTGGCTATAAAGACATAAATAACATGGTTTTGAGAATTTTCATAGGAATTATTAATACTGGGTGATTTAAAAACGACTTTTGATAAAACTAGGCATAGTTGGCCATTATACGAGTACTATAAGCCAGAAATCAAAGACAGTGCTTTATAAGAACTCATTGGAAATTGTACGCGTACCACAAGTATTAATTTTTTTCACCAAAGAAATAATAAAAAAAAATAATTGCGAGTGAGAATTAATTGCAAAAAAATAAATATACAGCCTGCTGGTCCACATAAATATTATTTAGCCCAGTGGATCGGAAACATATATGTTATTTAGGATGGCTTAATATCGAAATTGTAAAGGACGAATACTTGTTTTTTTAGTTTTTTGAGATTTCATCAAAAATAAAGATAAAGCCAATTCCTACTAATAACTTTCTTCGCTTAAAGAAATTATTTCTCTTATGACATATAGCCAAAATATTGCTGTGGGCCTAAATATTCCATCATTGCAGAGATTTATATATAATGGCACAAATCCGTTTTTCTCTTCCTTACATTATATTAATTAATAGAAAAATTTCTTTGATGTATTATCAATCAACAGATGCTATTTTTTATGACCTTTTTTGGAAATTGCAACCTTCTTGCAGCCAAAAATAAAGTTCTACCAAAATTGCAAGTAACTTCATCGGCATCTTTAATATAATTATAACTGACCATGCAAGTAAAGGCCTTTCAGTTAAGGCGTACCGAAAGCTAACACACATGGAGCAATATCTTTAATATAATTTTGATCACTCTAAAAATATCAAAGTGAGTACTGTCGATTCCTTATTTTCTTATGTAAAATACATCATAAATTAAAACGAAGTTAGCACAGTGGTAGGATGTTTGACTGCGGAACGAAACGAGTTTGATTCCCACCTTAACTGAAATTTACTTTCCATGTTATCTATGAGTTTCTGGCAAAACTTGTTGCATAAATCAATGCTGGCTCGATTTGGTCAGACTTTTTTCTGTTGACGAGATCTCATATATTTTGTCTACTGATGAAATGTCATATATTTTCTTTACTTATGAAATGTCATATACTTACGAGTTCAACTCCCACCTCTGACGGAAATTTATTTCTATGTTATCTCTGAGTTTCTGAGCAAAACTCATTGCGTAATGCAACGCTAGCTCAAATTGGTCAAGTTGTTTGGTTGAGCGAATTTCGTA